>PVJD01002472.1:0-201211 GCA_004026545.1 Mormoops blainvillei | reverse complement strand
AAGCCGTAACAGTTTTTGCCTGGTCATCAAAGAAACATGTGGTCTTGCGTTATGCTAATGGAAGATTATGTTTTTATTGACTAATTCTAGACACTTTTTGTTGGAGTGCCACTTTTACTTGGTCTAATTGGGAGCAGTACTTGTTGGAATTAATCATTTAGTTTTCCGGAAGGAGCTCACAATAGAGGCCTCCCTTCCAGTCCCACCGCATACACAACATCACCTCTTTTGGATGAAGACTGGCCTTTGGTGTGGTTCTTAGTGGTTCATTTCGCTTGCCCCGTGGTCTCTTCCATTCCACATTATTGTAAAGGATCCGTTTTCTCATCACCTATCACAATTTGTTTTAAAAATGGAATGTCTTTGCTATGTTTAAGTAAAAAGTCAGATGTGGAAATACGGTCAAGAAGGGTTTTTTTGCTCATGTGGAATCAAAGTATCGAAGTGCTTAACATAACCAAGCTGGTGCAAATAATTTTCAATGCTCGATTTGGATATTTTGAGTATATCAGCCATCCCCCACACATAATGTTGATCATTCTCAATTAATGTCTTGATTTGATCGCTATCAACTTCAACTGGTCTACCCGGCCGTGGAGCATCGCCCAGAGAGGAATCTCCACCATGAAACTTCAAAAACCACTTTCGACATGTTCGATCAGTCAGAGTACCTTCTCCAGACACTGTACACATTTATTTTTGCATTTCAGTTGCTTTTTTACCTTCTTGAAATAATAAAGCATAATAAGGTGAAAATGTGTATTTTCTTCCATCTTCAATATTAAAAAGGCTACATGAAAATTCACCAATTTTGATAAGTTTTTTAAAAATGTATGCTGATATGACAGCTGTCAAAATACAATCTAACAAAATAGTTTCAAATGATGTTAAAGACAATTAAGTGTTATAAGAGCAGTCATACAGAAAAACACAAACTTACTTTCTGGCCAACCCAATACAAGTAAGAATGAAATGGAATTAAGTTACAATGTTTATTTTCAGTAAACTGAAAAGCCCTACCAATATGCATTTTTATTATATTTATTGCCCTCTATCACTGAGTCTGACAATCCAAAGACCTTCAACTAGAATTCAATCAAGTTCCTTCCTGATGGGGTTCCCTGTTTACTTTTCTTTTCATTTCTCTTTGCTCCCAACTCCTCCTCAGGCCCTCCAGACTCACTCTACCTGGTCCCCCAAATCCTTCTGCCACCCGAAACCTCCTCAGTGTGGCTCTCTGCACATCCAGGGCCCCTGGGGTCACCTCTACTCCAGAAGCATCTTCCCAGTCCAGCCTCTGGGCTCCTATAAGGCTTTATGACATTTCTGTCATCTATCTTCTGTGGGTGCTTGTTTCTGAAACTAGACTGCAGGTACCCACAGAGCAGCCACCGTGGGCCGCCTGGTACAGGCCCGGGTGTACAGGAGGTAGTCTTAATATGCAGTAGGTGCTCAATAAGTGTTGATGATTATCTCATTTCTAATCGAACGGTGGCAATACGATTTACTACCATTTGAAAAACATTGTTTTGACATATCTGCCTGCTATCCCACCCCCCAGAATAAGGTGTTTGGAGACCAATGGACAACCAGTGAGCCAAAGAGCACTCTGGATGGAATGGAAATCAGGCTGCTGACCTCACAGGCATCTAGTGTCCTCCCCACATTCTTTTGCGCTGTTCCTAGATCTCTCCTGATGGTTAGAGGTTACTTTCTATATTAACTCCAGGTAGAGGCTTAGGCTCTCCTCTCCTTTTAACCGGGCAAAAGAGAGGGGATTGTAAAACACAAAGACCTCTTTTTACTACCTTTTAAAATTAAGGAAGTCACCCTTCCTTTCAGTTGCTACAGTTTTAGGGAGGGTGGGGCCTGTCTCACAGGGCCAGTGCCCTGCTGTGTTTATACTGGACATCGGGGCTGCAATGAGGAGGAATGGTGGCTGGAACTGATGGCCACAAAGCATAGACAAGAGGTCACAGGCTTAGAGGCTTTTTGGGCTGGGCCGGCAGCACACACAGGCACTGGGCTGGGGGTGACGCCAGAGGCCGGGGGTGGGGGCCTGAGCTGGGTTGGCTGTGGGAGCTCATGACATATAAGCTTGGAGACCCTGGAGGAGTCCTAGCAATTTTGTAGTTATAATTTTGACTTTTTTTAAAAGAGAAGTCACCCCCAAGTTACATAAGCTTCAGGTCCCGCAGGAACCTGGCTGCACATCTGGTAGGACTCTGGCGATTGGGGTGCCCTGTCTCAGCCAGCAGGACTATTCAGCTCCACGTGATGACAGTAAGTATTGCTACAGCGTCTGATTTTTCAGGAGCAGCAAGGAATCCAGATGTTTGTATGAACTCACCTGCATTTTAAATGCTGGCAACTTAAAACAAAAATCATCTCTGGCTGAAGCAAATCTTATCTATAGGCTCAATTGAGACCCATGGGCTACCAGACTGTAATTTCTGGTTATTTGAGCCCGTAAGAATTACAGAATTGCCAAATGCTAAGGACACCTGGTCGGCAGGGACATCTGCTCTCCTTGTCCTCTGCACATTAAGAACAGGTCTGGCCTGGTCTAACCCAGCGAGATTTGCTCTTTTCCATGGTTGCAGCCAACAGCCAGACATCCTCTAAGTATCTGCCACTGGTCACAGGGCAGGGAGCTAACCAGGGACATAGAGGAGTGAGCTGGTGTAACTTCGTCCTCACAGTGGCAAAGCCCACGAAAGCATGTGGCCCACGGGCAGTGATGGAGCAGCAACGTCACCTTGCGAACACCTGAGGACAATGAAGGCAGATATTATTCTTCCCCGGCACAGACCAGGCTGGGCGGTGGCTATTTTGTGCTTCCCAGTGGGGCTGCAGCCAATAGTTACAGGAAAGATTTATATAACTGCTTAAAGAGACATCAAGTCACTTGTCTGTAACCCTCAAATCATCCTGAGGCCATGCAATCCACCATTTCATAACTGAGGCTTTCCACACTATGAACACTCCTGAGAAGCTACAAAGGGTTCCCAAAATGAAGGGGGTTACCTCTGGGTACCATTTTATGTGCAGACTGTGAGCTCACTAATAAAAAGCTCCCGGTCTAACGAAAGACATGAGATGGGGCCACAGGCTGGAATTTGAGGCAGAACGTGGGAGTAAGACCACAGGGAAGAGAGAAAGAGAGAGAGGCTGATGGGAATGAGAGATGGCCAGTGACAGTCTTGTGGGTGTCCCTCGGCTGTCAGCTCAGATTGGTGATAAAGCTACTTGGAGCAGCTGCATTTCGATTGCTAATTAGCTTGTTATGGGATCTGCTTGCTGCAGCATGGCTTTGGGGGCTGCAGCTTGGCTTGCAACTCATCCATAATGGTGACTAAATGTGTTAAGTATGGGGCCGGAGCCAGAGGGGCCTGTTGTCTAAACTCCACTTCTCAGGTTCAGACGGAGGCAGGAGCAGAAGCAGGAGGGGGGGAATACGGAGGGTGGAGGGGACCGAGAAGAACATCTCCTTCTACTGGGACACAGGGAGCTGAGCCCTTGTGCACGGGCTGCTTGCTTCCGGAATTGGACCTGCCAGAATTGCCTGGGGCTGTTTTGAGCTGCACGGCTCACTGCCGCGCAGAGATTTAGCAGAACACATCCACCCCCACTCAGCCCCGCACCCCCTGTGGTTTGTTCTGTTTTAATCTCTTTATCTTGCTGCTGAGGCCCCAGGCCTGGGGGTGTGAGTGCACAGCGAAAGGAGGCAAGGCTGGAGCTGGACCCTCGGGGCCAGAATCTCATATCCTAACTTCCGGTCTAGTGGCCTTTCAACTATGTCCCACCCGTCCCTGAGCAAGGTGGTAGGGTTTCTGTAATTTGGGAACAAAGCCAGAGACCCCAGGAAGGCTGTTTTGGTGTAGAATGGGGGGACATGCCATAGCACTGTGACCATTTCAGGGTCATGGTCATCTTTCCCATGCTCTGTAGAGCCGGCGTTCAGTACCAAGCACAGGGCTGTAATTCTTGAAAGGACTCAATACACTGTGAACTCAAATAAGCCCATCTTTACCCTAAATTTAAATAATCTTTATATTGTTAGAACCTGCAGCAGATATGTAAAATGGGAGATTAAAGAAACGAGATGAAGTTTTTCTTTTTCCTAGTGAGTTAGACAGTCTGCCTGAAACCTTCCCGCTAGTCAGTATTCCTGATATGTGCTTGGCAAATTACCTCATGTTGTGAGAAATCACTCACTCCCAAATTAATGTACGACTCGCTGTCGTAATTTGTACTGCCCTCACCTGATTTTCACCTGGCCCTTGCTGATTTGTTTGCTTGTATGTTTTAAATATTCACTCTTCCTGGTCTGCTGGTTTAAAAAGCGTGTTTCATTCTTCTGATCACTACCGGCTTGTTGTAGCATTTAGAAATGCTCTAGAAACAAGCGGTGTTTCTGTTTACGTAGAAAGGGGGCCACTTGAAACTTGATGTAGGTTGTCACTCACCTGGGGAGAGTGGGGCAGGTGGGAAAACAGTGAGCCCATGCTCAGCACAAGCAAGTGGAAAGACAGTCAAACTGAGCTGTGGATGATGCTGGCTGAAGATTTCGCCTTGTTTTTCACTGTTTACAGTTTCTCTACACTGTACCTCGGTGTGCATTTTTTCAAAAATTCGTGTTTCTTGGAATTTGCCAGGCTCTTAAAACTCTCAGTTGATGTCAGTCATCAATTCTAGAAAATTCTTGGCTATTATCTCTTCAGACATTGCCTTTGTTTCAACATATCTTTCCACTCTGGATGCCAAGTTAAATGTATGTTATATCTTTTAAACGTATCCTCTATTTAATATTTTTCTTTTTTCCTCTTTTCAGGCTGAACTCTAGATAGTTTATTTTTTCACCCCAACATATCTTCCAGTTCACTAATTCTCACTTTAGCTGTGATAATCTGCTATTAACCCAGCCATTCACTGGGTTCTTTAACTTCAATGATTGTGTTTCCCAGTTTGAGAATTTCTATTTGGCTCTTAAAAAATTTTTTTTTATGTCATTTTCTATGGTCTCCAGTTCCTTGTAAAACTTTACAAGTGTGATATTTATGTTTCTGAATATAGTAAGTGGAGTTGTTTTATAGTTTGTATCTAAGAATTCCCATTTCTAAAGTTTTCGTGGGCCTGTTTCCACTCTTGGCTGTTTCTGCTTTCTTGCTCATAATGTCCTATTTTCTTGGTTGCTTCAATTCTCTTAGTAAGCATCAGTCATTTAAATACACACATACATTCATACACTGCATAAAAATGTTTCAGTCGATGAGGGGCCACATCCAAGGGGTACCCCCCAGAATACCCCTGGAATTTATTTATAAAAAGTTGTGCGTTTATTCTTACATGTTTAAACTTCAGTCATCTTCAAAGTACTCTCCATTTGATGCAGTACACATATCGAGACATTTTTCCACTGTTCAACACTGTGTTTGAAATTTTGATTTTGATGCTTTTAGTGCTTCTGCCATTTTTTGTTTCACCTCTTCCACGTTGGCAAAACATGTTCCTTTGAGGACTTTCTCATCTAGGGAAACAAAAAAAAGTTGCTCGGGATGAGATCCGGTGAATAGGGAGGGTGGGGCACGAGGGTCATGCCGTTTTGGGTCAAAAACTGCTGAAAACAGTGCGGTATGGGAAGGTAGGCTCGTAAATCACCCATCATGAAATGGGCAAATATGTTGGGTCTTCAAAAAAAAATTCATTGAAGCCAAATACAGCCTCTCACAACAATGCCAGCTGGTACACTGATACAGATGGGTTCCTAGAACATTCACCTAGCGGAAGAAGCCTGAATTACAAGGGGCCTGACCTCCAGAAGATAATTCCGTTTTTTTGGGGTCCCCCTTCGTATACATGACATTGGTGTCATGTGATTATACTGAGCTGAGAGATTCCTATTGCCTGGCAATGTAGTAGCCATTGTGAAGTCATAGTGCAGTGCGTCACTCACATTTGTGGTGATGCTGGTGTAAACAAACCTACTGCCAGTCATATAAAAGTATAGCACATATAATCGTGTACAGTACATAATACTTGGTGATGATATTAAACAACTATGTTACTAGTTTATGTATTTACTATATTATACTTTTCATCATTATTTTAGAGTGTATTCTTTCTACTTATGTATAAAAAAGTTTGCCCTGGCTGAGTTGCTCAGTTGGTTGGAGAGTCATCCCATACAACAGAAGTTTGCACGTTCAATCCCCAGTCGGGGCCACATATGGGAGAAGACTGATCAATGTATCTCTCTCACATTGGTGATTCTCTCTTTTCCTTCCCCTCTCTCTAAAACCAATAAAAACGTATCCTCAGGTGAGGGTTAAAAAAAAAAAGGCTGCTATAAAACAGTATGCTATGTTATGCCGGCAGCAGCCTTATACCCTTCCTGTTTACTATGTCTCTTGATTGCATCACTTTCTCCTGTGCTTGATTTAATCTCTTGTTTTTTACAGTAACATGATGTACAGTAACATGGCATTTTCTAGTCTGGCGTAGCCTAGGAGCGATAGGCTATACCATATAGCCTGGGCGTGTAGGAGGCTGTACCATTTAGGTCTGTGTAAGTATACTCTGTGATGTCCATACAAGGATGACATTGTCCAATGACACATTTCTCAGAATGTATCCCCATTGTTAAGTGGTACGTGACATATGTATATGTCATGTTTGTATGTATGAATATATGACGAATGGTAAAATATCCTTCTAGAGAGGCTTTTCACTCATGTCTGCCGGGTGTTCAGGGCACTTCCCATCTGTAATCATCTTAATCCAAGTGTAAAACTTAAGATCCCCTGGACTCAGGAATGAAGCGAACCTGTTTGTAAGCCTGAGGGATACATAGTCTCCTCGTCGCTGACCCTGGGCTTAAAACGGAGAGTGGCTTGTCTGAATCCCCAGCTTTGGCGGGCCCTGGGCTTTGGCGGGCCCTGGGCTTTGGCCTTGCGAAGCGATCGGAACAAGGTCTTATTTTCAAAGTTGCTTTCTCCCAGATTGACAAAGACCTTCGGAAAAAAGCTTTGTGGGCTGGCTAACCTCTCCTGGGTTTGTCCTTTTCTAGATTTGGCAGGTGTTTCTTCACTATCTTTTTATTGCTTTGATGCTTTTAAGAAAATTAAACAAACAATTCATCCAGCTTTGTAAATTGTCTTTGGTTGGAGGGTCGATCTGAATTACTTGGCCTGCCTTAGCCAGAAGTGAAAGCACCAGATGACCTAGGTTGAAATCCTTAGTCTGTTACTTACTAGCTAAGTGTGTTCCCTCATGTTCATTAAACCCTAGCCCCTTAACGGTGTGGTTGTAAAATTTAAATATGAAAATTTTTTGTAAAGTGGTACAATAACATGTTTGTTTATTATCTTTGTCCCACACAAGAATATAAGTTCCATGAGGATGGCAAATTTATTTATTTTTTCACTGTTAATTCCCTAACATAGCCTGGTGCATAGTAGATGCTCAATATACATTGAAAAGAAAAATTTACTTTGTAGCAATAACCAAGGACCTAATCCAAGTGCAACATATTAGAAAAGTGTACACTCAGAGCGGGGGACGTCATGCTTAAATCTTTGTAACAGCTTCTACTATTTAGAAGATCCTGTTCTGTTTCATTATTTTATAAACCTGTTTGTTAGACCCATATAATCATTGTTATTTTGTTTTAGTTCTCCACTTGGTATTATTTTGACTAGAGTCTTTGCCTTAAGTGAAAGTATCATATTTCATTGTTTTGTGAAAACCTGGTCCAGGCCTGTTGGACACTTGGTCTGGTTCCAGTTTAGGGCTATTATAGATAGTGCTAGCTTCTTTGTTTGCTGACAACAGTGAAAAGGATAAAATGTGTTTATTGTCAATCCTCTTTTCAGGATTATTTCGGAAGGAATAGGTTTTAAAAAAATTTTTATTTATGATTTTATTTATTTATTTGTTGTAGAGAGAAGGGAAGGGAGGGACAACAAGGAAGAGGAACATTGATTGGTTGCCTCTTCTAAGCACCTTGACCGGGGACCGAACCTGCAACCCAGGCATGTGCCCTGATTGGGAATTGAATCAGTGACCTTTCATGTTGTGAGATGATGTCCAACCGAGTCACACCAGTCAAGGCTCTTTTTTATTTTATTTTTTGACTGATTTGAGACAGAGAGAGAGAGAGAGAGAGAGAGAGAGAGAGAGAGAGATTGAGATCGATTGATCTGTTGTTCCACTTAGTTATACATTCATTGCTTGATTCTTGTATGTGCCCTGACTGGGGATCTCACAACCTTGGCATATCAGGATGATGCTCTAACCAACTGAGCTGCCCAGACAGGGCAGAAGTAGGTCTTTCAGTGCTTGAAGTCTGGCGTTTTCTATGGTATTAACAAAATCAACAAAAACGAATCCCTGAGTCTCCTAGAGAAAAGCTCAAGGAAAGAGGTTGTGCAGTATGGAATTCGGGGTTACTGCTAAATTCTAATCATTAACTTTCATATTTTCTTGGACAAAACTTATTTTAATAAATGTTCCATCAGTCACTGTGGCCACAGATACTTATTTGTTCAAACCAAGGGGTGACTTAAAGACCATAACGTGATTTATCTTAAGCCATAGAAGCTGAGGTGCTTGATGACCTCATTCCACACTCTTCTGCAGCTTTTAAGAGAAACAACTGAAATAATTTTGCAATCGGAACAACTAAGTAACCCCAAGATGCTTTTATTTAATGATCAAATGATTGGGTGAAAGGGTCACTACGACAATAAGATCAACCATTTATTGACTGCCTTTGTGTTAGATGCTTTACGGTTACGATTTAATTTTCTTAGAACGATCTAGCAAAATAAAGGCTATTGCATTTCCGTTTTCCAGATGGAAATGGGGACTGAGCCAGGTAATGCCAGTTGCCCAATGGTTAGAGAGTGGCCGAGGCAAACCAGTGGCGCTGACCCCAGAGCCCAGACACTTTACACTGCTCACTGCCCTCTGACTTCTCACTTCCGCGGAAAGAAGAGATGACTTTCCTACTGGCAAGAGCTCTTCAAGCTGCCCTGTTTGAACATCCTCTGGCCCAGGAGGTTTGGGTGTTCATGAAATTCAACGTGTTGCTGTAGGACCTAACATTAGTTGCCCCCAGGGCTGTGGGTTAGGTGACTTGAAAGGCACAAGAGCTATGAGACATGACATCTGCCTTTTAGGGCTCAAGGAGGAGCTTAGACATCTATGCAAATAGAATAAGCCGCTGGAGTGGCCAGTGGGGTGGTATCATCGATAATTACGGTGGACATCCAGGGACAGAAGGGGTGGCGATGCTGGTTGAGGGAGGGGAGCCCTGACCAGTCCACCTCTCAGGAGGTCAGGAGACTAGGATGTAAAAGCTCCGTCTTATGGATACAAAAGCTGAAGCAAAGACTCCCCTGTCCTTGAGGATATCACTTTGAATTAGCATCCAAAGCCGAATTTGATGTATTGAGTCTTTCCTGAGTGTACTGGGATTGCATAAACCTGGGACTCAGGGTTAGAAAGTAAAAGATGTGAAACTCTCTTGGCTAACACCCACTTGCCCCCTTCTCCCTCCCATTTGCCATTTGTCATTTGCAGGGAAGGTCGGAGGTGAGGAGGAGGTGGCCGATGGAAGAGGAGAGCACCCCAAACCCTCCTTCCTCCTGGTTCGTTTCTGAGTCGAACTGGAGTTCCTGCCCTCTGTGAGTCTGTGAACACTCTGATTTCTGGTGAAGAGGCTCCCTGCTGAAGGTCAAATGAAAACTTTGGGCTTTAAGTGGACACAGCGACAAGGAACTTCCAGTGTCTTGTCCGAGAATACATGTCAAGCCAGGAATAGAAGCTGGCTCTCTGGCCTGCCCGTCTGGGCTGCCTCTCTCAGTTAACGTTCCGTGTGAGTCACAGATTCATCCAGGACAGGGAGGTAACTGAGGGGCTCAGCATCTCTTTATAACCCTCGGTAGCTGGGTTGAGGCAAAGAGAAGTTTTTGTTCATGAGCTCATTCCAATCAGAATGTGTCCAGACGCCCAAATATTTGATTTGAGCCTGGTTGCTAAGAGACCTCCCACCGGGACCCAGCTGCCTGCGGGCAGGAGGGCGGTATTGGCATGGCTTCAGACTTCTGCCAATTTATTTTGAAACCATAAAACCTGGAACCTCAGCCTCCTCAAAGCAGCCACCGGGAGAGGAGAGATCTGAGTCAGCCAAGCACCAGAGGAAAAACCCCCACTGACCTTCTGCCAGGGATCTGAAGGAGGGATCGGGGTAGAATTCTTATGCAGTGATTGTTTACTGGTGCAAAATATGCTGGTATGGTAATGAAGAATAAACGGGAAGGACAGTGCTGCATTTCTGACTTACCACTGGGCATTGAGAAGGCTGCCTTGATTCAAAATCAGAGACACACACCCAGTCTTAGGATTTCATTGCCTGGTGATTTGAATGCCCCAAGAGAATGCCATAAGCAAAAGTGTCCTTGATTGTGTGAGTGGTAAGTGTGTGAGGGGTCAGGGCCCAGGGCGATAATTGGGGAAACCCCAATTTCTCAACAGAAGGCAGACAGCTGAACTTAATAGGCTTACCATCCTCACTGTTCTCCATGAATGGCTCTCACTGCTTCCCTGGTGGAATGATCCCCCCGGCAGGACCCTGGCCCAGTGTCACTCTCCGAACCAAAGAGTGATCTATATGGGCCTCAAAGTATTCTGTTTCTGAAATTTGGCTTCAGTACTTACTTATAAATAAATGTTTCTTTGTGAGAAACATAGGTTTTGCTGTCAGGATTTTTGGATGAGAATTGTAATTTGATGTGTAAAGGTCATGCATGGGTGGTTACCCTTGGCTTTTACCCAAAGCCCTCCCTTCTATTAATTATTTCCTCAGAGGCAGTACAGGACCGTAGGTTTGCTTTGGGGCAGAACTGTACTGTGGTCTCCATTCTCCTCTGTGTAGACTTATGCCCTTGGGCAAGTTCTGATGCCTCAGTTTCCTCATCTGTTAAAAGCCATCCAGAAAGAAGTGTTTGTCAGGTTTGAGAAGAGTGGTCAGTAGTAGACTGGTGCTTGGGAAAAATCGACTGGGAAGAGGAAGGAGCTTGAAATTAAATTTGGAAACAGCAGAGGGGTGAGATCAAGGCTGAGCATGGAGTTAAGTAAAGCATGGTGATAACCAATTTCTAAAGCCATTCTGGGTTTTCTTTGAGAGGTTCCAATCAAGTTTGCTTGACTAAAAAGAAATATGAGAAGGAGATATATGCCCAGGTCCATGAACTGACCAGAGGACTTGCATGAATAGTTGGAATTAACGTAGAAGATAAGGTGGTGTTACAAAGGCACCCCATGACTATGTCTTGTGGTTTTAGAAGGCACCAGATCAGCAGGTGATGGAAGTTCCACCTCGCAGACCAGGAAAAAGATACACTTCAGAATTGAAATATACCTGAATCCAGAGAGAAGACTCTTTAGTAAAGCAAGTTTTTGCTGTTAAGTCTGTGTGCTGAAGAAATTTGCAAGAGACATTAAAATGCGTCCCTGTCAACTCCAATGGTTAATTAAATATACCATGTCATCAGATGTATCAAGGGTTTGTTTCCATAAAAGAAGCTATGATGTCACAAGGGCTGCATTATGATGGCATCATGGGATCCCTTAGGAGCCTCTCCTTTCGGATACAAACATCCTTGCTAATGAGGAACATTAGCAGGGAGGAGGAGAAGGCCACTCCAAAAAAGATAAATGTGGCAGACAGAGGGACAGATCCTACATGGAGATCTTGAATATTCCACGGGGAATTCAGCCAAAAGCTGTCTCTTAGTTTTTCAGTAATAATAAATGTCAAAGCCTGGGGTAAAAATAAACCCACTTCCAGTGTGGCTTCTGGCTGGTTCAGCAGGAAATAGCGTTGTTAACCTTGAGGGGACGGCGGGGCTCTCTGAGATTCGGAAGCTGGACTCTCCAGGGAGGAGAGTGACTGGGAAGGCCGAGGAGTTCCAGAGCCACTCAGACCCCAGGTCCTCAGTCCGCCCTTCACTTAGTTCCTGTGTCAATTTAATTAGGAGAAAGGCTCTTCTTGAGGCTGGTAAACATCTTTCCTAACGGGTCAGCTTAAGGCCAGTGTTCACATTCGGTGGGGCACCTACATATTGTCATGGGTGTCATCAGTATTCCAATTATCTCAGAGAATTCTGCCCACCGGGGCTGCAAAGTCCACAGACGCCGCAATCTCTGGACCCTGGAAAGAGCAGTTGGGCTAGGAATGCCGAGAAGCACTTAACTGAATGTTTTGCCTGGTAACTTGTGAGTGGATACTTTGCCCGCACCTTTCCTCTGTTTTTAGAAACACTTGGAGAAATAGAAGAAGCATGGTGGCTTACCGGGGCACATTGTCATCTTGAAGGAACATAGTCTTTAAAAAAAATTAAGCTACAATCTATTTGCTTTTATAAAAATATTGGTCTCCACTTGTGGCTCTGTGACAAATATAAAAACTGTGTGTTTCTGGTTACAGGTTTTTAGTGTTGGCTTGAAAGAGTTAATGCTCACAGTGTCCAGACACTCTCACGGTGGGGTGGGAGGTCATGCAAGAGCAAGATCTGGATCATTGATAGGCTTCCTTCAGCCAGGAAGCCCTTACCAGAAACGAGAATCTCGAGACGGTCCAAGATTATTTACATCTAATATAAAATGCGGCCACCTACAGGAAGTCTTGTGGGTGGGTGTGTTTTTAGTAAGATTTTTTTTTTCTTTTTAAATCCTTCGTTTTATAATCCAGGTCAAGAAACAAAACAAACAACAACAAAAAAGAGCCAGATGTGACAGCTATTTAAAAAGCAGAGGCATACTATTAATACCCTATGTTTATTGACTGCTTTTCTTCTGAGAAGTCCATAGTGCTTCGCATGTGTTATCTCCTCCATCCCCATATGTTACCTTACTTGAAGAAAAAAGAATGGGAAGTGCCTGAAGTCAGGGAGTATGTGAGACATGAGATGAGATCTAGGCTCTTTTATTTTGAACAGCACCTTGCTCCGGCTCCAGCACCAATATTGGAACACAGAGAGATGCCTTTCACCCAGGTTGTGTTTTTAAAAAACTCTCTACTGCACCCACTTTCACTGTAGCCCTAAGGCAAAAGCCTGAACATTCAAATAGCTCTTCCCAGACCCACTTACAAAGCCCGATTACTTGTTGGCTTGTTTCCTGTGCCAGGCTGTTTGCAAAGTCACTTTTGCATGATGACCTGCCCCCGCCCCCAACCAATAACATGATTCCAGGGCCACAGCTCTATCCGACTAGAGTTAATGTTCAGGGAACTGTCCCCAGCGGTCTCAGACTGACGCCTGCAGATATACCCCAGGAGTAGAGTGCATTTCAGAACGCTGGTTAATTAGTCCGTCTTTGGCACATCCTTAGGACTTCATCCCCCACTTCAAGATTCCTTAATGACTAGAAATTGAAATCTCTTGCTAAGTCAAAAGTAGAGATGTCGGGAGTGATACTGCAAGTTTCTCTGGAGCTCCCGGTCCGGATTCCGTCACAGGTGCACAGTGTTCTATTGTGGTTAGGGCTGTGCTCCGCCAGCCTTAGAAAAGCAACAGGAGCCCATATGATTTCTCTGGGGGGACAGCCATTTTGGACATTCTGGGGCGGCAAGGAAGTGTTGCAATGTTTTTAACCCTGATTTTCACATTTGGTGAAGCACTTAAAATTTGTATTCTTGGGCTCAAAGGAAGGACAGTCAAGGCCTTTCCGAAGCAGATCCCTCGAGCTCCCTCCGGTCTGTCTGTGTTCCCCTCTTTGCTCACTACGCTCTAAGCCACATGCACAGTGCCGCTTCTGAACGCATCGCCTTCTGTGGTCGCTCTGTGGTGGTCATTAGTGCTCTTTGCCAAATAGATGTGGCTTCCCCCTTCTCGGCACACATGATTGCACTTCCTGGCCCCCTTGTGGCTGGGTCAGGCTGTCACTAGGACTGGCCCATAACTTGTGAGTGGAAATAATTTGTGTTACTTCTAGGGCAGAACAATGAAGTGCTGGTGCAAGACCTGGCTGGTGCCCTCCCCAAAGTGACCAGCAAAGCTCAAGATGGCGACCGCTCTGCCAGCAGGTGGGCGTGAGAAATAAACCTGTTATTATAAGCCACTGAGATCTAGGGACTTTCACCACACTACTCTGATGGATACACCTTTCTTTAATATTGTTGTACCTTCACCCATGCTTTTCCTTCTGCTTGAAACCTGCACCCTCCCTCTTTGCTTGGCACATTCTTACAGATCCTTCCAGATCCAGTTCAAAAGTCCTCTTTCCTGAGAAGCCTCTTCTGACACCTCCAGGAAATTGGAACCCCTCTAATTTGTGCTTGCCCATCACCCTCTGTGCAAAACTCCACTGCGACCTTTATCATCACATTTTATTCTTGCTTTCTGTTTACATGTCTATCTTTGTCTCTTAGACTTTGAATATCTGAGAGCACGCGCTGCACTTCGTTCATTTTCCTATCCAAAGTGTCCATGTCAAAGTACAAGCTCAACACGGAGACCAAGGCACTCAGGGTGGTTGATGGACATAATTAAGGCCAACCCACTAGTGTTAACAATTCATCATCCCAAAGGCCCCACATACACCAAAACTGGTAAGTTAACAAATATTGGAAGATATTTCTTAAAACTGGTTTCTCTCCTTGCTTCAACATTATTTAAGTAGCTGTTATATTTCAAAAATGTTTGCGGTTTAATTAACTAAAAATGAAGAAAGAACACCTTACAATCAGGTTCCTATCTTTTGATAATTACCCATCTTTAGAGGAAAAGAGTTTTTAAAGATATGGGGATTTGGAGAAAATAAGTCTTTGTGGGCAATTTTTGGAGGCCATTGTGGCTGGTTGCTTAGGCTTGGCTCTGCCGATGTGAGACAGCACAGTTATTGGCTTGGTGCCCTCAATTTTTGTGAATGTATTTATGTACATCATCAAATGTGCCTCCCTCAGCTGTTTGAAATGCACTGTTAAAACATTAGTTGGTGATGTGTCTGCTGCAGATCTTATCCTGGGTAAAAAAATCAAGGGAGACCCCATTTTTATTTAGGCCTAGTTCCCCATATAAAAGGCAGCATATTTACTTATATGTTTTTAGTACATTTAATTTTATGAATGCACCTGTGTACAATGCCAAATATACGTCCTCGAGTTAAGAATAGACTCTTAATTCTAACACGAACTGACAAAATTGTGTTTCAATGTCAGTTGTAGAAGGAGAAAAATCTGGGCCTGGGAGAAAGTCAAGAAAGGCCCCACACATGCTTTAGGTCTAAGGTAGAAAAATAAAGGCTAATGGGGTATCCAGTGGGGTATATTCGCTTGAAGTTTGGAAAAAATAAAATTAATGCACCCCCCCCACCCCAAGATACACTTGTGAATTTAGCAGTCATATGATTCTCCAGGTTTGGTTTTGAACAACGGTCAGCTCTCTTTTTTCTTTATTCACTGGCTCAAGATCTATTCTTCCTCCTTCTAGTAACAGCTTCTCAGCATTTATCTGCTGACTTTGAGTAACACTCTGATGGAGGATTGCAATGTAACGGTTTAGAGAAGGGCTCTGGAGTGAGGCTGTTGGGTTTTATTCGCTCATGCTGTGTGACCAGGAGTGCTTAACTTAAGCTTTCCAAATCTTGGTCTCCTCCTCTATAAAATGGGAGTAATGATATTACTTACTTCTTAGAATTGATGTGAGGACTAATAAATAAATACCGTAAAGCACTTAGAACAAGGCCTAGTGTTAGTTATTATTTTAAAAAATTTAATGACCATTTGATTTCCTTAGGGACTTTATAAACATCTTCTCTCATTGACTGTGGCCATAGAAGTCTGTAACAGGCTGGTCTATTTCTTGTCCCAGTACAAGTGATTTGCTTTCTTTTTTTCTGAGAAAACCAAAGGATTTTTTCTTTCATTCTTTTTTAAAATGTTGTTTATTTTAGAGAGAGGGGAAGGCAGGGAGGAAGAGAGGGAGAGAAACATCAGTTGGCTGCCTCTTGCTGCCTCTCACTCCGTCGCCCCTCTGGAGACCAAACCTGCAGCCCAGACATGTGCCCTGACTGGGAATTGAACTGGTGACCCTTCACTTTGTGGGATGACACCTGACCAGCTGAGCCACACTGGTTAGGGCCAAAGGATTATTTCTTAGAAGATCAGTAGTTTTACCAGGACATGCCTTGATAATGATTATCCATACATTTTCTATATGTGATATTACCCATCAATTTGTAGATTAAAATTTTTCTTCATTTCTGGAAAGCTTTCTTGACTAACATCTTTCCATATTTTTTGTTCCATTATTTCAGTCTCTTCAGAAGGGATACCATTAATGAATACATTGAACTTCCTTTGTGTTTCATATAATTTTATGGCAAATCTTTGTATTGTATGTTCTTTGTTTCCATTTTATTTTCTCACTACAGTTGCCCCTTGCTATATGTGGGGGATTAATTCCAGGACCCCCCCAGATTCCAAAGTCTGCAGATGCTCCAGTCCCTTTTATAAAATGGTACAGTATTTGCCTCTAACCTACATACATTCTTTCATATACCCTAAATCATCTCTAGATTACTTATAATACCTACTACAATGTAAGCGCTGTGGAAGTAGTTGTTATACTGTATTGTTTAGGGAATAATGACAGGGAAAAAAAAACCCTTCTGTACATTTTAGTACAGATGCAAATGTCATAGGCCTAACTACATAGTACATGTCAGCAATAAGGTAACTTTAAAAAACATATTTTTGATACAAGGTTGGTTGAACCTAAGGATGTGGAACCCAAGAAAATGAAGTTCACTTTCTTGATTTTGTCCTCCGTATCTCTTCAGGAGTGGTCCTTTGACATTTTCCAGGTTTTTAGCAATTTTCCTTGTGCTTTTTCCAGTGCAGTCTTTATATCTGTGGTTGGTTTGTTCCGTCTTGTTTTCTGAGCTCCTCCAGTTCATGTTTTAATTTCTTCTGTTGCCTTGCCCTATATTTCCTGAGCAAATGCAGTTATGCTTTAAGTTTTTACTTTACGCAAGTTATTTTTTTGTAAATTATATATTTGAATATGAATTTTACCTGTTCTCTAGCAAAATTTTTTTCTTGTGTTGACTCTTCACTGCCATTTGTTTTTACCTATTTCTTCACATTTTTTTAAGTTGGAGGAATTTAGTAAAGATTTTGTTCTAGTCCCACCTTGATTTTTCATCCTGTGAAGTAGATCAATTCTTCCGTGAAGAGCTATTTGTAAGAAGCTCACATTAACAAGTGAGCCTTAAGACATTTTCCAGGCCAGCTGGAATTTTTCTTGGACCACGCTCAGGTTCTTCATGCCCCAAGTTTGTGACTGAGGCTTCTTTTAGTCTTCACTTCTTTGAATAGAGATCTGAAACAGCCATGGTGCATTCCTCGTCTCAGCCTTGCCTCCTTGACAGCCTGCTCTTTACAAAAGGTGGCAGCTCTCTGTGATTCCTCATTCGCCCATGCTTTTCCTAGGTGTCATTGTAGTGTACACTGTCAATGACTTACGTTAATCGTCAGTATGTAGGAAATATGCTCAAGTAACTCTCTTACTATTTCTAAAAACTAAGTCCACAATTTAACATGCCAAAAGTTTTGCAATATTTGTGAGAAGAGGCCTCTAACATCAAAGTGTTGTCAAATAATCTACTTGATGGGAAACCTTTAATAAGGGAACATTTTCCAGGCAATAATTCTTGTTGAGATTTAAACAAGCTTTTCATGTAGTATCTATATGAGGCCACCTAATAAAATGTTTGTGACCAATGTTTTTGGACCAAAGATTTCTAAAGTTTTCAAAGATTAATGACATTCTGGATAAGCTGTTCATCATGTTAAAAACAACACTGATTTATGAGTCCTAAAAGTAGCTGATCCTTAGGTAAGAAGCAAGGGGGAAGACAGTGGCGTAGGCAGACATGGCTTGCCTCTTCGTACAACCGTATCAAAATTACAACTAAATCATAGAACAACCATCACTTAGAAATGGCAGAAATTGAATTGAAAGAAGTCTGACAACTACGGAATTAAAGAAACAACATCCATCCTGATTGGTAAGAGGGGCACAGACACAGAATGGGTTGGTCCCACACCCATGTGTGGTGGATAAAAATTTGGGAGGGCTATCTTAGGAGCGAGGAGTCCCAGCCCCACACCAGGTCCCCCAGCCCAGGGTTCCAGTGCCAGGACGATAAGTGCCCACAACTCTGGCTGCAAAAACCAGTGGGGATTGAGTTGGTGGAAGAAATTGTTGGAGCCCCAAGCAATTCCTCTTAAAAAACCTACAAATGGACTCTCCTACACAGACTCACTCCCTCTGAGCTCCAGCACCAGGGTGGCAGCTTGAAGGGCACCAGTAGCATACTGGGAGAGGCTGAAGAGTCTGGCATTGGGGAGGGCAGAGGCCATTGTGCCCTCCCCTCAGAGCCTCAGAGCCGGCAGGCTGGTGCCACATTTGAGACTCCATCAACATGGCTAACACTCTTTGACCTGCCTTGGACATCCCCAGAGGCTCTGCTCCATCCAACTTATAGGTCCACCCAAGCTGCTTTTCTATGAATAACTGGTCTTGGCTCATGATCCACAGCTTCCTAAATACTATCAAACAAGCAATAGCTGGCCTGAGTGCACCAGGTCTGGCACTAACAGCAGCCAGATTACTTTCACAGCTTGGCTTTGCCTGGGAATCTCCACACCCAGCACAAGTAGCAGCCACCTCAGATTGCTTTACGGGCAAAACACAGATGGGCGCAGATCTTGGCCTGCGCCACTTGGGAAACCCTAGGGCCAGCACAACCAGTGGACAGTTACAGACCACATAGGAACACTGCCACCCTGCCCCTGCACAGCTGATCTTCCATGGAGGACAGAGGTTTGTGGTATGTGGTCACAGCCAATCCTTGCAGCTCATTGGCCTGGGTAAATCCCTCCCATTGATCTGCCAACAGCAACCAAGGTTCAACTACAAGAGGAAGGTGTACTCAGCCCATATGAAGGGCACACCTCGAGTACCCAGCTTGGGTAACAGGGGAGGCTGTGCCACTGGACCCTACAGAACACCTACTACATCAGGCCATGCTGCCAGGACAGGGAGTCATAGCAGCTCTACCTAATACATAGAAACAAACACAGGGAGGCTGCCAAAACAAGGAGACAAAGAACATGGCCCAAATGAAAGAACAGATCAAAACTCCAGAAAAAGAACTAAACAAAATGGAGATAAACAATCTATCAGATGCAGAGTTCACTGTTTATAAGAATGCTCAAGGAACTTAGGAAAGACCTCAGCAGTATAAAAAAGATCCAGTCAGAAATGAAGGATTCACTAAATGAAACAAAGAACAATTTACAGGGAAACAACACTAGAGTGGATGAAGCCGGGAATCAAATCAATGATTTGGAACATAAGGAAGCAAAAAACAAGCAATCTGAACAATGAGAGGAAAAAAGAATCTAAAAAGAGGAGGATAGTATAAGTGGCCTCTGGGACAACTTCAAGGTGTCCAATATTCGCAGCACAGGTCTGCCAGAGAAGAGAAAGAGCAAGAAACTGGAAATCTATTTGAAAAAATAATGAAAGAAAACTTCCTTCATTTGCGAAGGAAATAGAACGCAAGCCCAGGAAGCACAGAGGGTCCCTATCAAGTTGGACCCAAGGAGGACCACGCAAAGCCACATCATAATTAAGTTGCCAAGGTTTAACGATAAAGAGAGAACCTTAAAAGCAGCAAGAGAAAAGCAGAGAGTTACCTACAAAGGAGTTCCCATCAGACTATCAGCTGATTTCTCAAAAGACACTTTGCAGGCAAGAAGGGGCTGGCAAGAAATACTCAAAGTGAAGAAAAGCAAGGACCTAGAGCCTAGATTACTCTACCCAGCAAAGCTATCATTTAGAATGGAAGGGCAGATAATAAGTGCTTCCCAGGCTAGATAAAGCTAAAGGAATTTGTCATCACCAAGGCATTATTAATATGAAATGTTAAAGGGACTTATTTAAGAAAAAGAAGATCAAAACTATGAACATTAAAATGATAACAAACTCACAATTATCAATAACTGAATCTAAAAAATAAGAACAAAAACAAACTAAGCAAATAACAAGAACAGGAACAGATTCATAGGTATGGGGATCATTTGGAGGGTTGTCAGCTGGGAGGGCAA
Source organism: Mormoops blainvillei (assembly GCA_004026545.1). Classification (NCBI taxonomy): domain Eukaryota; kingdom Metazoa; phylum Chordata; class Mammalia; order Chiroptera; family Mormoopidae; genus Mormoops; species Mormoops blainvillei. Next base: position 181,026 of record PVJD01002472.1, on the reverse strand, counting down.
AGGGGGAATAAAGGGAAATGGTGTAGGGATAAAGAAGCATAATGGGTAGGAACAAAACAGACAGGGGGATGTTAAGGGAGAGGCCAAGAAACTTACACGCATGACCCTTGGACATGAAGGGGGAGATTGCTGAAGGGAAGGGGAGTGCCTGGAGGAGGGGGGCAAAGGGAAAAAATTGGGACACTGTAAAAGCATAATCAATAAAATATATTCAAAACAAAAGAAGCAAGGGAGGAATAAAGAGGAAAGAACTGAATAAGAAGGAAGAGAAGTGAGGAGAAGGGAAGGAGGAAAAAAAATACAAGATGCTCATGGTGGGGCATAGGAGGGTGCCAACTGGGACCTCAGTTCTACTTTGTTCCTACCCTTCACACCTAACCTTTAACCCAAATAAAAGATATTATAGTTCTTCAAATCTGTTTCTTATTGAGGGAGGTGCTGTTAGCCTGGGATTTGAGTGATGTATCCTAACTTTGAGAGAGGTTCCTCAGTGTTCATCTTGGAAGCTGGGTTTGCCAATTCAGTCCCTGTTTCTAAGAGCCAGGTAATCCCCTATTTGCTTTCCTCAGCCCGAAGAGCCTTAAGCTAACAGCCTCTGAAAGACAAATCAGCATGGAGGTGTGGCAGGACTGGGCGGCTAGGTTATCTTCTGACCTCCTCGGTGTCAGGGAAGGGGCTGGGGGACCGGCGCGGCCCCGGGCTGCTTCCCGGAGAGCAGTTAGCCTGCAGTCAGCTTGTCAGAACCAGGCAGGAGGTGCTGGATAAAGTTTCCTTTTCAGGAAGAATTTTTCCCCCCTTTCACAGAGAAATTGGAACAGTACTGGGAAAATGGGACAGGTGTCTCCAATCAAGAGTCAGGGCTGTTTACCCAACCCAGCCTAGGGGCCCTAAGGGAGTGATAGTCTTGTTAAAAGGAAAACTGTAATTTCCTGAAACAAGGGGCAGTCCCTGCAGGTTGGGGCCAGGGTATCTGTACGTGGATGGCCTCTGACAGGTGGACATGGGAGGGAGGTGGGCAGTCAAAGCGCATCTCCGAGAAGAAGGCCAGAGGGAACTCCCGGTTTCTCCAGCCCGTAAGAAAGGATGTTTCCAGCTACCATGTCCTGTCACCTGGGTTCCCTACCAAGCCGGGTGGGGTTAAGGAGGGTGCGGGGCAGGCACTTTCCGCTAAGTCTCTGGGTTTGCGAGGCCGCAGAAGAGAGGGGGAGAAACCAGGAGGGACCAGGAAGGAACGAGAGCCAGAGCAGCGCGAGCGGAGCACGAAGCCAGTCCTGGGCCAACGCCGAATCCACCCGCCGCCCAGCAGCCAAATAATCCTGGGAGTTTTGATCCCAAAGGGAAAACCAGGCAGCGCACGGCACGTCCTGCGCGTCCCCGGTCCTGAGGCTCCCATGCTTTCTTGTCGCCACGAGGGCCCCCTCCCCCGGCCACAATAGGACGCCAGCGCCGATTTTGGTGCAATGCGAATTAGCTCCAGTCGCGGAGTCGGGAGGGACTGAAAGGCTCCAGGAGCGCCTGCCGCGGCCGGCGCCGCGGAGCCGAGTCAACGCCCACCTCCGCTCTCACCCTGCAGCCGGCAGCCGCCTCGGTCGTCATAACAACCGGCCCCCGCCCCCTGGGCCTGTGCCACTCTGGATAGCTGGGGCTCGGGATAGCACCGGCCAGTGCTCGGGACGCAGAGAGGGTGCCCAGCATCCCGGCGGCCTCGCGTCCCCGTTCGGCCCCGCAGCCGCCTAGCGCGACGCAGAGGCGCCCCCGTCCGCCGCGGTGGAGGAAAGCCCTCGCGCCCCTGAGACTTGACTTTGCAGAATTAATAAAGCACCCCAGGGGCTGGGCTCCTCCCGCACGCTCCCCGGCGCCCGGCACCTGCGCGGGTCCCCCACACCTGCCCTTTCTCAGGCTCCAGGGCACACGCAGGGGCCAGGAGCGTGGCCGGGAGCCTGAGGGCAGTGGCTCCGCGCTCCGGGCTCAGGACATCCCCGAAGGCGGCAGCGCTGGGGAGGCGGGGAGGCGGGGAAGCGTGTGGTGGTGGTGGTGGGGGCGGCGGCCTGGGCGCGCGGAGAGGCGGGGAGCCCGCAGGAGGAGAAGGAGGAGGAGGAGGAGGAGGAGGACCGAGCAGGCAGGCGGCAGGGAGGCGGAGAAGGGAGGCAAGAAAGTAGCAGAAAGTGAGGCTGGCAACCCGCGGCAAAGAAGCCGGGCGAGCGGCGGCGGCGGCAGGAAGTCTGTGTCAGAGGCGAACAGAAATACGAGCCAGGGAGGGACCGCGGCGGCGGCGAGAGTGAAAGAGGAAACTGCAGAAGAGGAAGCTCTGCCGTGCAGCAAGTCTCCTACAGCTCCCGAGCCGAGCATCCCCGCGCCGCCGGCCCCGGCCCTTCGGGACACCCCTGCGCCCGCGCCACCGCCCCTGCGCCGCTGCCGGGCGCCCCCTCCTCAGCGCGCCCGCCCCGGCCCCACGAGCCCTGCCGTGCCGCCTCGCCGCTCGCCGCGCACGCCGCCTCTCGTCTGCCATGGCCCGGGAGAACTGCGAGAGCAGCTCCTCCTGGAAAAAGCAAGCGGAGGACATCAAGAAAATTTTCGAGTTCAAGGAGACCCTCGGAACGTAAGTGGGGACCGGGGAGAAGAAGGTGGAGGGGGCCGCGGCCGCGGGTGCTTAGGCAGCGCCGCTGTCACCAACGCCGCCGCCACCGCCGCAGGAGCCGCTGGTCGCCACGTTCTCATTGTGGGTCCTCGGCTCTGCGGAGCACCCCGCGCGCCGAACGCGTGGGTCTGCGCTGCCGGGCGCGGGTGGGTTCGGCTCCGGGGAGGGGGAGCCCTGGGCTTTGGGAGGACAGTCCCCGCCGGTAGGCGTCTTAACACTTCCCCTGCCACTGCCGCCCTCTCGACTTCTTTCTCCCCACGCGTGACTGTGGGCTGAGATGGTGTATTTTCTGTTTACTGGCTGTGCGCCTTTACTCACCGTGTGTAGGGGAACACCGTGTCAACGAGAGACGTGATCATGAGAAAACCGGGCTTCAGTTATTCCCATTTCCATCTTTCCATCATGTATTCTTACAGAATTGACATCTGTACGTACTAGGTGTAGGCAGTACTTTAGATGGCCACGCGATTGTGGAAGGGAAGAATTTCGCAGTGTGTAGGGTCACGTGTGGGCAGCGCCTCACCTGAGCGTTTGTGCGTTTCACAGAGGCTCAGCGGCTCACGCCGGGGTACACGTCTCCGAGGGAAGGTCTGTGAGTGTCGCTGTGCAGGCGGTTTCTCTCCAGGGCTGTATTTAGTCCGATACTGGTGGCTGCGTCTCAAGGAAGGAATAATGAGAAGTCGATGGCATGAATGCAGCAAGCATGTGCTGCTCGGATCAGCTGCTGTTCCGTTTCTGCCCCAGGAGTTGGTTTTTGTTTGGTTTGTTTTGTTTTGAGCTGTAGGAGAATAGTCGGGGAGACTTATAGTGAAAGAGAATCAGGCACTGCTGGATGAATCTGAAGTTCAAGTTATTTTCTCCCCTCATGTGATCCATATCCGCTGCTGATCAGTATCTGTCAGTATATATTCACACACACGCTAGTGAACTGGACATTTTGTAGGGGTTCATAGAGGTGTTGATTAGTCTGGAAAGAGAAAAAGGAGGTGTTTTGTAGGATAAATCAGTTTGCTCTTCCATCTTTCCTTCCTTTCCCCGCTTTACTTGTCTTTGTTTTTGTTTGCTTTTCCAGAACTGTATTTCCAAACCCAGATTGTCTTCTGTCCCACACCCAGGGTCCACTGCAGTTGTTTGGTCAATTTCCCTGCACCGCCACCTCGGTACCTGCGGTGGGTCCCCCAGAGCAAAGCTGTGAAGGCGGCCTTCTCAACCATGCTTCTGATCTCTGGGAAAACACACGGGCTCAAGTGGGGAATAGGGCCTCCTAGCTTTTGTGCTTTTGCTTTGGGGAGGGCACCTGTGGGTCTACGTGGCCTGTCTTCATTGCAGTGAAAACAGGGAAGACTTAGCCTGTTCATAATGAGGGGTTTGAGGCTCCTCTCAGCACCGCCAGTTAAGGAGTCAATTTTGGAGAGAAGTTCTAAAAATTACTGTCAAGGTTTATTTGGGTTTGGGGTTGTGATTCTGAGAAGCTCAGGTTACAGGGAAACTAAAAAAGTGCGCCCTTACTTGTGGTCACTACACCCGCTATGTGACTGTGGACCAGGGGACCGGAGAGAGTGGAGTCCCTTCATGTGAGAATGCATCCCTTTGCATGATGTGTCCCCACCTGAGCCCCTCACACTGGTTCCTCTGCCTGTAGCCTCCAGGCAGACTGATGCAGTGTCCCCTAAGTGACTCCTGCTGCCGGGGAGAGCCCCAAAGCTACACCTCTGCAGTAACGGGCTGCTGAGGCTCAGTGAGCTCTTGGCTTCATTGAGAGGCTTCTGCTGTCACGGAGCTGCTTGGGGATGACTGCGGTGGTTTCCACTGCCGGGGAGGATGGGATTTGTCTTCTGGTACTGGAGAGACTGTAGAGCTCTTGCAGAACAACTTCCTGGACTCTGGTCACGTTCCCGTGAACTTGGGTGTTGGTCTCTGTCGGGGTCCTAAAGATTTGCCTTCTGCCTTAAAAAGAATTCTTTGAAAAGGAGCTTCCCACGGAGGTCCCGTAGTGCTGGTAGAAGTTCTAGAAGAATGAAACAATGATAAAATGATGAAAGTGTTTTTCTTCAGTGACATAATGATAATAATAGTAATTGTGGGTGACTTTATTAAATGAATACTAAATAGCAGCCATCGTTCTAAGTGCTTACATGTATTAACTCATTTTACTCTCACAAGAACCTTATGAGGTAAGTATTTACTATTTTTATCCCCAGTTGGCAGATGGGAAAACTAGGCAAGAGAAAGTGACCTGCCAAACTTGAGCTGGTTATTAAGTGGTGGAGCTGGTACTCGAATCTAGGCAGAAAAAGTCATGATTGTCCATATGGGATTGAGCCACTTTGCAGATTATGTAATGGCAAATGTTTAATAACAATGTGACTTAATTTGAGGATTTGGAAAGCTGATCTTAATATTAATGTAAAGAAAACATCATTGTGGGGTACCCTGTTATCTAAATCAGCAACATTTCAAAGCTTTTGGGTTATCAGCATTGTCTCCTCGGACTTTCCAGAAGTGGTCTGAGGTTCAGGATGCCTGTTTCACTGTGGGCCAGGTCCTGAGTCTAAACAGAGAGGTCATTCCTGGTGCCATCAGGGTGGATATGGAGTAATGAGACCTGGCATGAATCAAAGGCGTCAGTGATTACAGCTGGGGCTTATTTCCAAGCACTCTGCAGGTCCAGTCACTCCGCTGCACCTTTGGCATGTGCCTTTAAACTTCTAAGGCAGGAAAGCCCTGCCAGGACCCAGACCGTCGGCTTGCAATGTCGAAACGCTTTTCAAATAAAGCATCGTGAAGGCCTGAGGAGCACTCTGCCAAACTTTGTCATTTGATATTTGGCTGCCTGATGCAGGTACCTTCCCTTGCAGAGCAGAACACTTCTTATTGAAACTTCAGTGTCTAGCTATTTAGTCCAGGTGGTCAGAGGGACCTTGCTGGAGAGTGGTGAAAAATGGGAGTGAGGCTGGCCCAAGAGGGTGGGAAAGTAGGCTGAGGAAGGACAGTAAGGGGGAAAAACCATCTTTGTGGTTTGAGCCTGGGTTAGCAGGTACGTCTGAGTCAGGCCCCAGGACAAACCTCTTACTTAACCTGTGGGCTGCAGTGTGGCTTCCTTGAAGAGGGAATCCTGGAACCTAACCTTATCTCTTAATAAGGTGGTAAGACTTAATTACTATTTATTAATCAGTGACATGTTGTCAGATCCTTGGCACACTGCGAAAGCAGATAAATACTGTGTAACAGCAGTTAGGAGTGGTAAACATTTCTGTTGGCCTATTTGCTGAGGCTCTTCAGGCCACCTCTACTGTGGATACCTTTTAACAACTTCCAAAACAAACAAACAAACAAACAAAAAACAAAAACAAAAACAAAAAAACCCCAAAAATGCTGTTTGGGGAAGTATACAGATGGGAAGCCCGCTCTGGCGTGGTGTCCAGGAAGTACCCCAGGCTCACAGAAGTCACTTCTGTAATTTCCACGCCTTGAACGGCATCTGAGTAGAGAAGGCCTTGATACTTGGTGTGACACAGAAGGGCTCTCCCAATAGACCTCGTTTTCCCTGGACTATAGGAACTGGCATGTCCTAGAAAACAGATCTTCCTCTCTGTGGGGTCTGCGTACATGCTGTTCTTATAGACTAAACATTTTACGTGGAAGTAATTGCTGCCTGTGGGGGCTGAAGCAGGCATCGTGGAGGATGCGAGCCTTGGATCCTGGTCTGGCGCCGCCGCGAATGGAGTGTGTGGCCTGTAAGTTGATGGGCCATCTGCCAAGCCTCCTCATCTCTAAAATCATGGGGGCAGGGAAGCTGTGATGGTTTTCAGGTGCCCTGACAGCCCTGAGATTTTAGGGCTCACCTGTCCAAGGAGGGCACTTGCTGCTGTTCTTCAGGAGCTCGCCATGTGTGGCCGGGTGCAGCTGATTCCTGCTTAGAGGGATAGTTTTATGCTCAAGCTAGTAGCAAAGCGAGACGGCTCAGGACAGGAGGTCTTATCCCGCTTCATACCAGTTACATAGAGTGTTCCCCTTTTCATTAAATGAGAGCCTGCTGGGTGGTGCTTTAGGAAGGGTATAAATAGGAGTTTCTGTGGTGCAAGCACGATCTTTCTCCACTAGTATAATACATTCACTCCTTATTCTGAAATTGCTCATTCAGTACACCTGTTGAGCACACAGATGATTGATTTATCTGAAGGCCCAGGTGGAAGATAGACTCAGCCGCTCTTTCTTGGGGTATAGGCAGGGCGAGTGAGGGAGAATGCAAAGCTCCTTGGGGTGATTTGTATATTTGACTACCTGATTTTTTAAAATAGTATTTATTTTGGGGTTACTCTGAATTTTTGAGTTTGAGAGAAGTATTTTAAGCATATTGTCAAGAGGAAAACAGGGGTGGAAAGTCCTTAGATTTCAACCCAAGGGTATCCCAGCTGCAATATTTGTTAGAAGCTTGAATTTCGCAGTCGTCGTTTTTTTCCTTTCCTTTCCTTTCCTTTCCTTTCCTTTCCTTTCCTTTCCTTTCCTTTCCTTTCCTTTCCTTTTCTTTTTTTCTTTTATCTCGCTCTTTCTCCTCCTCTGTCTCCTCTTCCTCCTCCTCCTCCTCCTCCTCCTTCTCCTCCTCCTCCCTCTTCAGGCATGATATCAGTTCAGCCTCTTATACATTTAGAAATAGCTATTGAATACTGGCTATATTCTAGGCACTGCATGGGGGTGTTTAGTAGTACACAACAGATGCCTGCTCTCCTGGAGTTTACATTCTGGTGAGGGAGTCAGAAAATAAAAAAAAAAAAGAATTAATTAAAACGTGGAGCATGTTATATAGTATATACATTAGGGAGAAAAATACATTAGGGAAAAGGGATTTTTTGGAGTGGGGGTGCTTGCACTTTGAGGAAGGGTAGCCAGGGACGGGCCTGCTGAGAAGGTGATATTCGAATGAAGAGCTGAAGGAGCCTTGCGGATAGCTGAAGATAGAATATTCCAGTTGGAGGGAACAGCAAGGGCTGAGGGCCTGAGGTGGGAGTGTGCCTGTTTCTGAGTCCTGGTGTTCAGGGAGGCTAGTGTGGCTGGAACTGAGTGATCGGGGGGCACCGTGGGGGCTGAGGTGAGAGACAGATGGCAGGGGTGGGGGTTGCTCACTAAGGCCTTCCAGACTGTAATAAAGATTGTCTTTGCTCTAAAGAATTGGGAACATTGGAGGATTTCGAGCAGAACAGTAGCTTGATGTGACTTAGGTGTGTCCCTCATGGCTGTGGCTGCTATGTTGAGGGATTGGTGGTCTCAAGGGCAGAAGTAGGGAGTTGGTTGGTGGGCCGTTGTAATGAGGCAGGGGAGAGACGGTGGTGGGTTAGAAGGGGGAAATGGCGATGGAGCTGATGAGAGTGGCTGGATCCTGGATCCATCTGGAAGGGAGAGCCGATGGGAATTGCTGGTGGGTTGAATGTGGGATGTGACGTTCTCCAAGCAATTTGGGTTGAAAGAGTGGTATCATTGGTGGTTTGGGTCAGTTTTTCCAAGGATTTCCGAGCACCTGTCCACGCTCTGGGAAGCTCTTGGGCACAGATTAGAGCAGGGGTGTCCAGCCTGCGACCCGCACATGCATCTCAGGGTGGCTGTGAATGCGGCCCAACACAAAATCATAAATTTACTTAAAATGTTATGAGTTTTTTTTTTTGTGATTACCTGTTGCAGTGTATTTAATGCATGGCGCAAGACAACTCTTCTTCTTCCAGTGTAGCCCAGAGATGACAAAAGATTGGACCCCCCTGGTTTAGAGGGTAAGCTCATGCCGTTTAGACTTCTGGACTCTCTTTGTGAGGGACTGCGACATTTTAAGGTGAATTTTCTTCCTTCCAGGAACTTGTGTCTGGAAAGGGCTTTCGAAGTGTCTCCTCTTCTGACACAGGGGGAAAGTCAGGATAGACTGGACATCTTCACAGCTGGAAGAACTGCTTCATTTCCTGTGGAAATGCTGGTTTTTGCCTTTGGAATTAACAATCTAGATCACTTTGACGGTGGGCCTAGAACCTGTAACTTCTCACTTGATGGGGGAATTTACAGCCCAAAGTTCTGTGAAAAATAATAAACATGAGAACTCTAGCTACTCTTTTCTTTGGTAGGATGTATTATACTGTATTTGGAGGAGACAAGCCAAAGTTTTTCTTGATTGAAAAGAGATAAACTCTAGTGCCCTTACTGACTAGTAGGGTAGGATTTGGGGAATTGCATTTTTGGATAGAACTTGTCCCCAGAGGGGCTAATGAGGACTGTGTCTCAAGTAGGAATTTATGGCTCAAACTTGTCAATTGAATGGTTGATAATCAGGTTGAGCTGGTAGACATTAGTGTCCTCTCAGGGGAGGACTTGAGGGGTTAATTTGTTGAGTTTGTCTTTGGCTGGGTCTCCATAAATCCCTTTAATCTTTCTTTTCTCCCAGATAAATCTCCTGAAATCCCCTCCAATCTCTCTCCTCCTCTCTCCTCTGGGAGGGCTTAGGCATTGGTCCAGCAGGGGATTGTCACATCACTGGTCAGCTTGCATGCAGAGCGGCAGACCGTAGGACCTCAAGCCTCCAATCTTTACCAGACCTCATAGGGACCATCAGGAAGCCCACAGGCCTCTGGGTGGGGTGAGGGGGCACATAAATTGAGAAAGGAACTGCTGATGGGTGGCCAGCATGAGGCCTGGTGCTACAGTCAGCTGACCCAAGGTTCTTTTCTGATTCAGAATGGTCAATCCAGTGCATGTGTGGCTAAACAGGGGGGCATGTGAACTCTGGGAGAGATGCCATTGTGATCTTCTTTGTCAGTTCTGCTGGTTATGACCCTTTGACTTTCTTTTTTTTAAAAAATTGAATTCCTTGGGGTTACATGGGTCAGTAAAATTATATATGTTTAAGGGGTACATCGTCTATATATTGTATGTTCACTACCCCAAGTCTTATCTCTTTTTGTCATAATGTACACCCCTTTACTCTCTTCTATCTCTCCTCCAACCGCATTTCTCTCTGGTAATGACCACACTGTTGTCTATGAGGGGTGTGCTTATGTGTGTGTGTGTTTGCTTAATCCCTGAACCTTTTCACCGAGCCCCACTACCCCTCCCTTCTGACAGCTGTCAGTCTCTGTATCTATGAGTCTATTTTGTTTGTTTATTTTTTTCATTAGATTCCACATATAAGTGAAATAATATGGTGCTTGTCTTTCTCTGACTGGCTTATTTCACTTAGCATAATATTCTCAGGTCCATCCATGCTGTTGCAAAAGGTAAGATTTCCTTCTTTTTTAATGGCTGAGTAGTATTCCATGTTTAAATGTACTACATCTTTTTTTTTATTTTTTATCCACTTATCTACTAGTGGATGGGCATTTGGGCTGCTTCCAAATCTTAGCTATTGTACAGTAATTAATGCTGCAGTGAACATAGGAGTGAATATATTCTTTTGAATTAGTGTGTCGGGTTTCTTCAGATAAATTCCCAAAAGTGGAATTGCTGGGTTATAAGGCACCTCCATTTTTAATTTTTTCAGGTATCTCCATACTGCTTTGTACAGTGGCTGTACCAGTCTACCTTCCCACCACAGTGAACTAGGGTTCCCTTTTCTCCACATCCTCATCAGCACTTGTTTGTTGATTTATTGATGATAGCCATTCTGACAGGTGTGAGGTGACACCTCATTGTAGTTTTTTTCTTTCTTTTAAAAAAATCCTCACCTGAGGATATGTTTATTGATTTTACAGAGAGAGCAAGGGAGAGGGAGGGAGGGAGGGGGGGCGGAGAGAGAGAGACATTGATGTGAGAGGAACATCAGTTCTCCTGTATGTGCCCCCATAGGAGATCCAACCAGCAACCTAGGTATGTGCCCTGACTGGGTATCGAACCTGCAGCCTTTTTGGTGTATAGGCTGGTGCTCCAACCGAGCCACCCCTGCCAGGGCTCTCATTGTGGTTTTAATTTGTATTTCTCAGTGATTAGTGATGTTGAAGAACTTTTCATAGTCTATTGGCCATCTGTATGTTCTCTCTGAAGAAGTGTCTATTTAGGTCCTTCGTCCACTTTTAATTTTTTTTTCGGTGTTGATTTTTATAAGTTCTTTATAAATTTTGGATATTAACCCCTTATCAGATATATCATTGGCAAATATGTTCTCACATTCAGTGGTTTGTCTTTTTATTTTGTTGATGCTTTTTTTTTCTGTGCAAAACCTTTTAGTTTAATGTAGTCTCATTTGTTTATTTTTTTCTTTTGTTTTTCTTGCTTGAGGAGATATATCAGAAAACATATTGCTATGAGAAGTGTCCAAGATTTTATTGCTTATGGTTTCTTCTAGAATTTGTATGGTTTCCAGTCTAACATTTAAGTCTTTGATCCATTTTAAGTTTATTCTTGTGTATGGTGTAAGAAGGTGGTCTAGTTTCATTTTTTTTGCATGTACCTGTCCAATTTTGCCAACACTATTTATCGAATAGACTGTCTTTACCTCATTATATGTTCCTGTCTCTTTTGTCAAACATTTATTGACCATAATAAAGGTGTGGGTTTATTTCTGGGCTTTCTATTCTCTTCCACTGATATGTATGTCTGTTTTTATGCCAGTACCATGCAGTTCACTTTTCTTTTTAATCCTCACCTGAGGACATGCATATTGATTTTAGAGAGAGGGGAAGGGAGGGAGAGAAAGAGGGAGAGAAACATAGATGTGAGAGAGAAACACCGATTGGTTGCCTCTTTGTACACGTCCTGACTGGGGCCTGAGCCTGCAACCTAGGCATGTGCCCTGACTGGGAATCGAATCCATGACCTTTGTCTTTCCAGGACAACACTCCAATCCCCTGAGCCATACCAGGCAGGGCTACCGTGCTATTTTGATTACTATGGCCTTGTAGTATACTTTGATATAAGGTAGTGTGATTCCTCCAACTTTTTTCTTGTTTCTGAAGATTACTGTGGCTATTCGGCATCTTTTGTGGTTCCATATAAAATTTTGGAGCATTTGTCCTAGCTTTGTGAAATACACTATGGGTATCTTGATAGGATGCCCCTTTGACTTTCTATGTTCCAGGATATCACCTTCTCCTTGGACTCATTTCCTATTAGGCCCCTCTTGATTTTTAAAAATGTTTATGATGCAGTGTATGAATTACTCAGGCTCCAGTGAGATCAAGGATAACCTTCAAATGGGTGCCACAGGCCAAGTTCATTCCACGGCAGACCAAGTTCGTTCCACGTCTCCAGTGATCAGCTCCATGCCTTGTGTTGTTTTTCCTGCTGTTTCATCAGGACTCAGAACCAGAACTCAGACACAGCTTCTGTGTCTTGGATAATCCTGTCTTGAGGATAAGGCTTTAAGACGGCATATTAGCTGAGGCCAGGTAGGGGAGGCATTAGAAGGCAATGAATAAAAATAATAGAAAGGTAGTCCTAATGCAACCATTCATAGCTATATGCGTCTGGAGAGGTTCCTTGATCTTGCCCAGGTAAGATGGAGATGGAAGTTGCTACCTTGTGGGATTCTCGTAAGGACCCAGTGAAGTGTAGAGCTGCCTAGGATATAGCTGGGATTGGGTAGAGAGTAACTTTAGCTGCCTTCAGCAGCTGCGGTTGAGGTTGACTACCTATGGATATTCAGGGCCAGTGCTATTGGAAGAACATGTCAGTGTCTGTTGGAAATTGATTTTAGAAGCTCTTGTTGCAAGTATGCAGAATCGTGCGTATTTAGCCTTCCCCCCAGATTGAGGTGAGAAGTGGTCACAAATCATCAGTGTGCCAAAGAAGGATGATTGCTGATTGTTCTCCACAGCACAGAACTGAGCAGCTAAGAATGTAGACTCCGAGGTCACCAGGACATGGATGCAAATCCTGGGTCCACTTCCTCCTAGCTATAAGGTTTTAGGCAAATCATTTTGCCATTCTCAGCATCATGTCTTTGTATATAAAACAGGGTAACACTAGCACTTAATCTAAGGGCTGTAGTGAGGGTTAAATGAGGGTGAGTGGGAACTATTCAGTACAGTACACTGCCCATGACTCTGTCCTCAGTAAATGCTAGTTCTCTCTGATTAGTCCCTGCGGTGCTGGAACACCGCTTCTCAGAGGTCATTTGCACAGATTTGGGTGGCCCATTGAGCCATTCAACATTTGCTTCCCACAGGAGCGTGATTAGTTCATATAGTGCTAGCATTAACCAGAACTCGGCCTGAAGCATCCTCCGAGCCAGCTTGTGTGGTGGAGTGACCTAGTTTGCCATACATCACAGGCTTGCTCTTTCCTCCAGTTACCTCATCACTGTTGTCTCTCTGCACCTCTCCTGTACCCTGAGCTGGCTTGTGTGTGTGCGTGTGTGTGTCTTCATCTGTCCCTGTCTACATCAACCTGTGCTAGAGTCTTTTCTAACTGCTTTGTTTTCCCACATAGCACAGAGGTCTCGATGCAGGTCCGTCCCTTCTTCAACTTCACCAGGCTTTTTTTCTTAAACAAGCAGTTCACCGAGAATTGTTTTAGTGTTTCTGCTTTGTTTCTTATTGAAAATAATGTTTCGATTTGTAAAAAGGACTTCAGTAACTTCCTTTTACAGTGTCTTCACATTGTGGAATTTTATAGTTTAAAATCTAGATGTGCTGAATCTGTTTTAATATTAGAGTATTTAAAAATGGCAGCAAGTATATGCATTTGCCTCATGAACATATATAACAGTTTATTTAGAGACATCTTATAGGGGACTATTGGATGGGGTGTGGGAGAGGATCTCAAAAGATTAGTTTCCCAGGCCCTAGGATACAGATATGATGCTTGGGGAGCTGATGTCTGAACTGAGAGAGAGCCCTCATCTTGACCTGAGCACTTTCACCCTTTTGATGGCCAAACAAGGCCTTTGGGTCACAATTTATTAGGACCTTTATTTGATGGGCTGAGCAGGGCAAGAAGAGGCTCCCAGATTGAAAGTAGTTGATGTTACTACCTGTGGAGGGGACCTCTCTCTGTCTTTCGTGACCATGACACATGTCACTGAAATTGTCTGCACCAAGTTGCAAACTTGGAGTTGCAAAACAATGGAGCTGGTGCTGTACATGGATCCCTAAAGGTGTCACAGTCAGTCAGACCTCAGCAGTCCCTGACCCTCCTGCCTATCCCCTACACAACTCTGTCCCCTTCCACCATGGCCCACAGTGTTGTGGGGGGAAAAAAACCCCAAACAACAAAACGAAAAAACCCCTCAAAACCTTTGTAGCTTTAGAAAACTTGTGGGTGGAGGGAAGATAAGCTGTGCATGGTGGGAGGTCTGGTAGAGTGATGGGGCCCCCGACAGCCAGGCACGGCCAGTGCCCCTGGCCCCAGGTATCTTCCCAGGTACAGGGAGGGGCCAAAGCAGGTTTACAGTTGTGAGTATGTGAAACAGCGTTAATTCTTGTACCATTGCTTATTAATTATTGTGTTATTTTCCATATGAACAACCGTAAACCTACTTTTGCCCCACCCAGTATGCGCTGGCACTTCTTTAACCATGATAAAAATGACTGCTTGGAATTTGCCTTAAAACATTGGAAGATACACATATTTTCAGGTAGGCTGAGGGACCAGTCATTTATGATGTAAGGGATTTTAAAGAAAGTATGTTGCCTCCCACACTTAACTGGAGAGAATTAGTGTTTACATGATAGACAGGAGGAAAAATAGATAATTTGGTTTTAGAACTTTGGAGGAACTGAGGTGGCTCAGATGGCTTGTAAGCCGGGACGCTGAGGGCTCAGCGAGGCATCTTGGGGAGAGGACCCCAGGCCCACTGACCTCAGCCATCGCAAAACCCGGTCCTCGCTGGCGTAGGCCCTGGAAGGGCAGGGCACCATGGTGCTGCCTCTGTGTTCTCCCCGTCCTGTTCCACCTCCCCCAGCACAGGCGCTGCTCCTGGGGCCAGGCCAGGACTGGTAACTCTATAATTCGGCCACAGCAGGGACTCAAGGCTTCTCTGGGCCTGAATAGTGTTCTGATTACCGTGAAAAATTTCACTTCTCTAAAAAAGCAGGCCTCTAACAACAAGCTTATAGTGAACTTTTGGAGCAGACCTTGTGTAAATGTTGGGGACAGCCTGTTTCTGGCAGTAATGTACAAACATAACACTGCTTGGATTCTTCCCACCTGTGTTAGTTTGGTCGGTGAAAATGGAGTTTGCGGCCTTACTAATGATTAAAAACCATTGTTGGCTTTTTGTGGTGCTTTTTCAGCTCCTTTGACACTGGAATATAATATCAAGATCTCATATTTGTATGTGTGTTTGTTTTAACTTGTGGTAAAAAAATGCCTAATGTTTGTCGTTGTGACCATTTTTAAGTGCATAGTTCAGCAGCCATGAGCACACCCACATTGTTGTGCAACCATCCCCGCCATCCATCTCCAGAACCTTTTCATCTTCCCAACGGGAAACACTGCCCCCATTACACACCGACTCCCCGTTTCCCCTCCTCCATTCCCTGGCAACACCGTTCTACCTTCTTTGTCTATGAATTTGACTACTCTTGTATACCTCATATAAGTGGAATCACGTAATATTTATCCTTTTGTGTCCGACTTATTTTACTTAGCATAATGTTCCCAAGGTTCATTCACATAATACCACATGTCGGCATTCCCCTCTTTTTTAAGGCAGAATAATATTCCATTCTATGGGTAGACTACATTGTGTTTATCCATCCATCTGTCCGTGGACACTTGGAGTTGCTTCTACGTTTTGGCTCTTGTGAATAATACTTCTCTGCACGTGGGTGTGTACATGTCTATCTTCAATTCTTTGGATATATACCCAGACGTGGAATTTCTGGATCATGTGGTAATTCTAGGCTTAATTTTTGAAGTACTTCCATACTGTTTTCCAAAGCTGTGTGGTGTTAGGCAGTTTGCAAATGTTTTCAAGATACGGCCATGATTCCTTGTGAGTCTTAGAGCAACACTGTGAGTGGGCAGCTAATGCTGTCCTCATTTTAGAGATAAGGAAGTGGAGGTTCAGGGAAATTAAATGACTCAGATGAAAAGGTTGCTAAGTGGCAGGTAGAGATTGAAGAGCTTCTGACTCCTAATTCAGTGCTCTTTCTCCCATGTCATGCTGCTCCAATCTAGTTTGTGGAGTCACTAGAATACTGATGGATTAAAAGAAAAAAACACCACACCTCCTCCTTCTGTGGATGTGTCACAGAACAGTAAGGAGACCGTTGGGAATCAGTTGTGTGTCAGTAAACCAGCTCTGATTTGTAATAATTACCAATTTTCATGGTGTAAATACTCTCGTCTGGAACAATTTCATGCTACCCATGGTTTAACAACCTACTGCAAAATTCTTGAATTAGGTTCTTGTGAGAGGGTATGAGGTGACACGGACATATCTCTGACGGAAGGAGAGTCAGGAGATCTGAGTTTAGTTCCCGCTCTGTCACTTAGAAACTGTGAAATCCTGGTCTTATCTTCTCTATGTCTTGATTACCTTGTTTGTTATATGGGGATAATTACACCTGAATTATAGCTGCTTACATTATGGACCTGTTTTGAGTCCTGAATGAGGTAAGTATGTGTAATAAGGCTTTACTCAAATAGAAGGTATTGTGTTACGAAGATCATAGCATTAAAAGTATTTCTTTCTCATAAATGTTAGTATCATGCATCTTCGAAACCTACTCCTGGTGGCTGTCCTCTCTTGTAGAAATTCTTGAATGACTATCATCTTTGGGGCAGGGTTTCCACACAAGTTGGGTCATAGTCAACTGTGAAAGCATTGGCACAAAACCCAATGTTTCATAGCATATTTTTACTGGCTCTATTTAGATGTACGTTGTTTTCATTCTTGGTGTCTAAGTGATTAGTACCTTAAGAAAAACTTAAAAAATTGATAAAAACAACATGTCATCCTAGTAGAGAAGTTGAAAAATGTGGACGAGTAGAAGGAAGAGAGCAAGTATTGACTAGTTGGCTGGAAGGGTGCTGGGTTAACAGTCCCTCTAGGGGGTGGGGAGATCTCAGGACAGGCCCCAGAGGCCAGCTTTGGGGGAGGACATATGAGATTAGGATGGGGCTGTAGTTTTTTACTTATCAGTATGAAAGTATTTCAGTATTTTGCCAGCTGGTCTGATTGAATCAGTGGGCACGGGTCGAATGTCAGCTCTGGATATAGGGATAGTGGTCTTTGTTGAGTGCCGTGGCTGTCTGATTTTCTTCATGGTGTCAGTATTTTGCATTGGCTTGGTGGTGGTGATGGTGTTGTTGGGAATATTGTCATGATCGCTGTCTGTACCCTCATAGCTACCTCTACACACGCACTGTCGACAGTGAGAGAGAGCCTGGTGCCAGCAGGAGACCCCGCCCCACTGACTTCCAGTGGGCCGACTGTACGTGTGGGGAGAAGGGGATAAAGCGTATTCACATCGAGTGCGGCTGACTCGTCCAGATTGGGGCAGGACAGAGGAACTTAGCGTCTCAGTCACTTTGTTTTCTGTGGACTGAAAGTCTCCCCAGAATTCCTATGTTGAAACCTAACCCCCCCCAGGAGATGATATTGGGAGGTGAGGCCTTCAGGAGGTAATTAAGTTATGAGGTTGGAACCTTCATGAATGAGATTAGTGCCGTTATGAAAGAGACCCCACAGAGCTCCCTCACCGACTAAAGGGGCACTGACTTTCCACTCTGTGAGGACACAGTGAGAAGGTGGCTGTCTGTGAAGCAGGAAGGGAACCCTCACCAGGCACCAAATCTGCCAGCACCTTGAACTTGGACTTCCCAGCCTGCAGAACTCTGAGCAACATCTACTTTTTGAAAGCCACCCAGTCTATGATATTCTTTTATGGCAGCTCTAACAGACTACAAGACTTACAGGCACAGTCCTGCCTTCTGCCAAACTGCTCACGCCCGAAACCTTCAAGCTGGCTTCTCTTTAGAACATTGTGTTTGCATTCAACTCATTCTTGAGATTAGAAGGTGAAGCCTTTCTAACTTAAATGGAGATTGTCTCGACCAGTTCCTTTGTCTCGTGGGCCATGAAACTGAGGCACTTTGAGATTAAGTGGCCTGCCCGAGGTCCCACAGTTACTTTTCGCCACGTCCGGAACTCTAGTGCTTTGGCTGGGCTTCTTCGTGTTGCGTTTTCCCTAATGATGGTAGAAGTGACTGTCCAAGGCATCATTCCGTCACTGTCAACGTTAGTGGTGGTTACCAGAGAAGAAACTGGGCCTGTAAGAGGTTTTCTGCTGCAGTCATTACTGCTATGTGCTCTGTGGGTGCTGTAAAGTGAGCTCCCAAGGATGCATTAGGCTCCACAGAGAATCTGGAGTCATGCACAGTAGGTGCCTTTGCTCCCTCTGCGTGCTATGGTTCCTGAACCATGAGTCCTTAAGTTGGTGACAGGGAACCACATTCAGAGACCTGAGGGCGGAGTGCAGGCTCCCATGATCCCTGCAGGGTCCCAGACCTGAGTTAAGAAGACCCGGGGCTAAGGCCTGTGTCCAGGCTTTCCCAGGCACCAGTAGAGGAGGCCTCACACAGGGGGCACCTAGCTCCTATGTAACACCTACGTGTTTCAGTGTTTGTTGAGCAAATGAATGGGTGAGTGGAATAAAAGAAGGAGCACTGGCTTTGATTACAATAATCAAGTCTCAGTCCTAACTGTACCACTTCTGAGCTGAGAGACCTCAAGCAAATTACATAACCTTTCTGAGTTTCTGTTTTCTTGTATTGAAGTGGGGATAACAGTACCTACCTTTCCAGCTTGTTGTGAGGTTTTGCTACAAAAATAATAAAAGATGTAATGCATACTGCATACTATAGATGCTAAGTAAAGGGGCACTGACTTAGTGTTTTAAGCAAATAGGTATTAGAACGGATTGTGTGATTTTATTTCCTTCTACCTGATGCCTTGAGGAATAACATTAGAGAGTCATTCCTTTGGCTTACGACATTTTCTCAAGTATAGGAAATTAAGCACTGATAGCCATTTATAGGTCAGTGTTAAAGGGTTTATATTTTATTAGAAGGAGCTTAGAGAAAGAGATGGGAAAGAATTTTTGAAAAGCACGGGGGTCGGATTAGAATTAAGGAATGGTAGCAGCGTCGATTATGCAAGAGGAGATCGGAGGCAGGCAAGTCAGCCAGGGCCATAGCATTCATATGTTCATGCGTTCATGCAACAAGCAGCCTTTGAAATCTTAGGCCTGGTATGTTCTATCTCTGGCCACTGGTGACCACACTCACTGTGGTCCTGACGGTCCCTGTGGAAGCCCCAGCGAAGAAGAATGTGGTTTTTCTTCTAGTTGGGGCATCGTTCTTGCAGCCACTCCTCTGTTGCTGAGGTGGTTCAGGCAAGGGAGGGGCTATGCCTGCTGTCCGTGGAAAGATCCTGCCTTGGCAACTTCGGCTCCCAAGCCCGGCCCAAGTGGGGGCATGGGTGTGGCAGCCTCTGAGTCTTCACCCCCATCCCAGGCTGTTCCTGGTGGCTGTCCTCTCTTGTAGAAATTCTTGAATGTCTATCTTCTAGCTGTGACCTTGTCCTGGGATTGTAGGAATGGACCATGAACATGCAGGGAGCTCCAGAAACCTCAGTTAACTTGGCAGGTCCTATGATCTGGGTCACCTTCAGAAGCTCTCAAGGAAGTTGGAGTTTGGGGGTTGCTGTGTAGGCTCCCAGCATGGCTGGGGGTGGGGGATGGATTATTCTAGACAGATCCTAACCCTGTGGAAAGCTCCTGGGTTTATTGAACACCAAGCAAATCAGGCGCCTCTTGACAAGCCTCATCTATCCCATCAGAGTGAGAGAAACTTGAACTTGTCCTGGTGCTAGAAATTTGAATGGGTTTGTCTGGTCAAAACCACTTGGAGATGTGCCTTCGTTTATTGCCCTCAGGCAGCCTTCAGGTAAGACTTTTGAGAATTGTGAAACTAAATCCACAGTTTTTTTCTTTAAAAAAATTAAATGGATAATATAGATTGAGAGTCTTCTCCAGGCCAGGCACTAAGGAAGTGTTGATTATAAAAAAAGAAAAAGAGAAAGGAAAAAACTTCATTCCTGTCTCTAGGGAACTTTCTGGGGAGAGAGACAAATAAATATGTAATTACAGTTCAGTGTGATTGTGCTCCATGGGGGCATATGATGTGGAAGCCAAGAGGAGGAGGGCCCTTTGCCAGAATTGGGGCTCAGGGATGGTGAGCTGAGGTGTTGACTAAGAAAGTGCCAGAAGTCCTAAGTGAAAACGAGCCAGCATTCCTCAGTATTTAATAAGTTCCTGCTGCGGGCCAAAAAGAATGGTGGCTTCTGTAAGACCACAGAATATAGTTTTAATAGTAGTAATAATAATAGCAGCAAACATTTATTGAGCACTTACCAGTTTCTAGACCCTGAGCCAAATATAGTATTTGATATGCACTTTCACATTAAATCCTCAGTCAGCCCAATAAAATAGATACAATGTTATCTCTATTTTAGAGATGAGGAGACTGAGACCCAGAGAGGTTAAGTAACTTCGCCGAGGTTACACAGAGCTGGGATTTGAAACTGGGTTACCTGTCTGGAGCCAAAGTCAGCTCCCTTAACCATCCCCTTAAAGAATCTTTTCTGTCTAGGTTGGTAAATTTTGCTCTTTGAACTCTTAGATGAAAATGGCTGTGTACCAATATACCACATGGTGATAAAGACATCGTGCCAAGTGTTTAGGGTTCTCAGGAAGGGGAATAGTTTTTAACAGGTGTAAGAGAGATGAATCATAAGAGCTGGTAACTGAGATTTTCTTTTCCCCCAGTGTAGCTTCTCTAATGAACCACTTCCCAATGGGTAGTGATCCTGTATTTAACACAGCAATTTTCTTTTTAAAAAGCTTTTTTATTTTTTATTCTCACCTGAGGATATGATTTTAGAGGGAGTGGAAGAGAAGGTGAGAGTGAGGGAGAGAAACATTGATGTGAGAAACATCGATCGGTTGCCTCTCCCATGTGCCCCGACCTGGGACCAAACCTACAACCCAGACATGTGCCTTGATGGGGAATCGGACCCACAACCTTTTGGTTTGTGGGACAACGCTCCCACCAGCTGAGCCACACTGGGCAGGGCAATGCGGCAATTTTCAACCTTTTCATCACATGGCTCACATAAATTAATTACCAAAACTCTGTGGCACACCATAAAATAAGTTTGCCATTCTGACAAAAAAAAAAACCATATAATTTTGATTTATTCACACCTAATGGCTGTCGTTGTGTTGGCTGTTGTCATTTTTTATTTGACAATCTAAGGGAAAAGAGGTCAGTGCCCCTGACTGAAGAGTTAAGTACTGCATGTTTTAAAAATTCTTGAGGCACACCGGCTGAATATTATTGATTTAATGAATGGCTGTTACGCTCTGATGTGTGGTTGATGCTGTAGCAGCTGGGGCTTCAGTGGCAAATGAGAGATGGCGACCCCCGCCCCGCCCCGCACTGTGTTGTACAGCGATGCTAGACTCATTGCACCCTCTGCGTCCTGCTCGTCTAGCATCTCCTGCTCCCATCACCTACCCAGCAGTTAGTTCTCCAGGGCCCCACTTAGCCTGCTCTCTCCCACCAGGTCTCCCCAGATGGACACAGCCCACTTAGGGCACCTCTGCCTCTATTCTTCCATTCTTAGAATCACACCATTGAGGGTCCTTTGTTCCAAGCTTTTTGCTTTGTGACAGTTTATCTGATACAACCAAAAGCTCCTTGAGAGTGGGGGGATTCTTGCAGAGGCGGTTTCCCCTATGTCTCCCACAGCATCTTCCATGTTCAGTAATAATAGGTGGAGAGTTAGTCTGTCTCAGTTTTAAAAACCCTGAGTAAAGAAATTGTCTCATGGTCTCTTAGGAAGCTTCTTTTCTAAATGTTTTCACTACCAATAAGCAATTCAGAAAGTGTTCCACCCATATTATCTTAGTCTGGATTTTGTCTAAATTGTCACCACTTCTCCACACGTGGATTGTTCCCTCTGCGGATTAGCTGGGGTGGAGTTTTAGTCTGTGGGGGCTTCTCTGTGCTTCCCCCCTCAGCCTGGCGGCTTCTTTCTCTTGTCCACCACTGGGACTGTGCCCAGAGAAAACAGTCCTGTGGTCAGGCTCCAAAAAGGATCTTCCTCAGCGGGATGGCCCTAAGTTGCGTATAAACGATTGGATTATCAAGCCCTTCTGTAAATTGGGTAGCCACGGTGGGCTGTGTCCTGTGGTGTCCTGTGATACATTACTATTTTCTACCATTTTCCTTCTTGAATTTTCCCTCTCAAACATGGATTGTTGCAGTCTTGAGATTGCTCATGGAACCAGTGTCTAATTGGCTTTTTTCGACTTTTCTTTTGCAAATCAGGCCTTCAGTGGTTTTATGAACTTTTTTCTGTATGCCAATATATTTAAAACCCAAGGAGGTCCCTTGGCTGTAGTTATCAACTGCGTGATTTTTCATCAGGAGGTGTGTTATCTGCACAGCTGAAGATGGGTTGAGAAATTCCTCGGCACGTGCAGGAGCATTTCCTGATATTCTTTCCTTCAGAATGTCACAAATTCTTTGTTTTGGTGTCCCAGGTTCATTGACTCTGAGGTGAAAGTTTTCCTTGCTCTAAACTTCTGAGGGAAAAAATGTGCAGTTTCCCCTTTGCCAGCACCTATTTTCTGAATGTACTGGAATTTCCGAGGAGGTCGCCAGGGCTGGCATTAGTGGGAAGGTGTGGAGGTGGTTTAAAAAAGAATAATAATGGCTACCAGTATTTGGATACCCTCTTGTCACTAGACACTTGACTGCTTGGTGGTTCTTTATCAATAACCTGTGAATGAAGTACCGCTCGACAGCTGTGGAGCACTGACTGGCCCCTGGTCACATAAGTCACAGGAGAGCAGTTTGGACCTAGATCTGTCTGAAGAAGCTTCTGGAAGGCTGCGTGCAGCTCACCGCTATGCTGTCTGAGGTGGAACAGTCATTTCCAGGGTGTGCCCTGGGAATCCGCACCACTGGCCTGATCCTGGGGGTGCCGGCAGGGAGCTGTGTGTGCTGGTGTGCTGTGACCCTTGTTACTGAGTCTGCAGAACTTCATCCTGCCACCCTTCAGGCAGCTCAGAGGTGTTGCCCTTGAACCTGAAGTTGTATTATACTCAATCCGAGGGGGAGGGTGCTGGTGCTTGGGGCCTGTGACCTGGCTCACTCCTCAGAAGCCCCTGTGCTGAGAGAGGATTGGGTCTAATAACTATTTTGCAGGTCAGGGACACATTTTGTTATTGAGTTGCTATTTCTCCACTGGTAAAATGAAGAAAATTATTTTTAAAACATCAAGAGGACCTTGAGATTTCGAATCAAACTATTTGCAAAAACAAACAAAAAACAAAAGGAACTAGAGTGCTCACCCCAGGGTTCCAGCAAACATAATGAAGTGTTTTCTGAAAGTTAAAAACACACACACATCATTTATACTTAGGTATCCATTAGCAAAAGGTCATGGAAAATTCAGGAAGCTATCTAGAAATTCAGACAAAATCTGGTTTATTTTCTCAAATGGCTAAAACGTGTACATGAGAATGACTTCTGTCCCTGTCCCTCCTGTACAAACTGGGGCTGAGCTGGTTAATGTCGCAGTCCAGTGACTAGGGGACAGATAGTCTCCCATTTCCATCTCAGTCCTCTTTACTCAAGGTTTTTTTTTTTAATTAAAAAAAATTTATTGTTGCCATGTTCACAGTAAAATGATTCTTTTTCTTGTTACAATGTATTGTGCTTTTCAAAAGTTTATTAGATCAGATTTAGTTTTTCTCAGGGCTTGTAATAAAAAAAATCATTATTAGGTGTGCAGTAAAGACCTCATTATATATTATGTGCCTCAAATGGTTTCTTTATATTTTCATTAATTAGAAAACAACAGGAGATAGCCAATAGGAATATTAAAAATTTTGAACACCTGCTCTATTGAGAAAGCTATACCAGCATGATATGCAACATTACTCATTGCTTCTCTTTAGGATATGTTTTGAAATCTGTTTCTCTAATGATATCTATGCCAGATGACCTTTTCCTGCTGTCACAGGCAACCTCTTAGCATAAGAAGCAGTTAAAACTGTATCTTGTATTGAGCTCACATTCACAGGTATCACGAGCCAAGCTGTTTAACATTCCAGTTAGAGATTGTGATTTTGCATGTGGTTTAATCTGGAGAAAGCCTCCGACACCTGCAGCTGAGCTCACGAGCCATTTCACAGCCTGTTTGTTAAGCCTCTTTCCTAGAATCCAGAGTGACCTTGGGGGTCCTGGACACCAATCCTGTCTGTGGCCCGTTCCCTATGCATGCAGCCTTTGAATTCACACAGAGCCCTGTGTTCAAAGGCCCCCTTGCTTCATGTAATATACATCACCCTCTGTCTGGAAATTCTTAATATTTTTTGAATAGGAAATCCCCACCCCCCATTTTCATTTCATTGAGTTCTGCAAGTTATATAGGTGTCTGACACTTTTAATTATAAAATTTTCCTCTTCACTCCTTTTCTTTTTTTTTAAAAGATTTTATTTATTGATTTTTAGAAGGGAAGGAAGGGAGAAAGAAATATCAATGTGCGAGTGATACATCAGTGATGTGCGAGAGGTACATCGATTGGTTGCTTCTCACATGCCCCCAACTGGGGACCTGGCCTGCAATCCAGGCATGTGCCCTGACTAAGAATCAAACCGGTGACCTTTGGGTTTGCAGGCTGGCACACAATCCATTGAGCCACACTAGCCAGGGCTCTACTCCTTTGAATCTAGTATCAAAGGCGTGTTACTGATTGATCAATGTTTTCTTAGGGTTAGTGGTTTAAAAAGTTTGTTAACTTGGCATAATACTGTTCAGTTCCATCCATACTGTAGCAAAGGTAGGAGCTCCTTCCTTCTTTCTGCTGCATAGTATTCCGTTGTGTAAATGTACCACAGTTTTTTTTATCTAATCATTTACTGATGGGCACTTAGGCTGTTTCCAGCACTTGGCTATTGTAAATAACACTGCTGTGAATAGAACCAAAGGCATAAAAACAAGGAACAGATTGACAGCTGTCAGAGGGGAGGGGGGGTGGAGGATAACGGGAGAAAGAAGAGGAAGGGTCTAGTCAAGCAACATGTATGAATGACCCACGGACATGGACAAAAGGGTAGGGATTGACTGTGGGAGGGGTGGGTGGGTGGGGCAAGGCAGAGCAACTGGGGGAAATTGGGGCAGCTGCAGCAGAACAATAATAAAAAAAAAGTAAAAAAATTTTGTTGAGTACTAAGGTTTATTGCATATTTGGAAAAGTCTCGTATTGTGATACCCTGGCTGGTAGATGCTACCCAGGTATAGGCATATACTTTTGAGTGTACCAAAGGAAACCTCTAAGGTACTGTTTTGCAAAAGCTTGAGGCGATCTCAGAATGCTGTGGCCGGCAGGCTTTCTCAGCATTACTATGGATTTTATAAGCAGGGGCTGGTCTGTGGGTGGGGGTACAGCTGTCCACAGGCCTCAGTTCCAGTTTTCCTACTCACCAGCCATATGTCTACAGAATGCTGGGCCTCTATTTATAATTCATAAAATGGGGATAATAATGGTACACATGGTATAGGATTCTTGTGAGGTTTTGGTGAGACGAATCAGGTAAGTTGTTGTTATTATTAGTTTGCATAATACATGGTTTGCTATTAAGTGCTCAGGAAATGTTAGATGAAATCCCTTCATTTTGGACCCATTTTTGCCAGTCTTGATTCATGGCCAAATGTGATACCCCTAATACCCATCTAGGTATCTTTTAAAAAATGGGTCATAAAGTGGATGAATCAGTGTAATACTTTAGGAGAACTTCAGAAAAGGGGTGCTATTTAGAGATGCTGGGGTAGGCATTGCCAAGTATCCTGGTAACTGGTAAGTCAAAGGGTAACCAGAGATAATATTTGGTGTGTCAATTGGAAACAGGGAAGAATGCTGTTCCACACACACACACACACACACACACACACACACACACAGAGTGGTGCTATGTCATAGGCTCTGTGGATACAAAAGTGAAAGTCACAACCACTTCTCTCCTCAAGGAACTATTGGCTACATTTTGGTCAGGGCTGGAGAAAGGGAGGCATTTACTTATGCGTGTTCCTCTCTGATGTCACAGTTCCCGGGCTACATACGCGCTGTGTCTTAGGGCTCTGGTTGCAAGGAATGATGGGAGAGGGGTATAAATGAGAAGAAACAGGTATTTGGCCTGGATAATAAGTGGGGATGGGAAGGGAAGAGCGTGAAGAGGAGGCAGTTCCAGTTTTGTATCCGGTGAACCCTTTTTACCTCAGGCCTGTCTCCAGTAGAGCACATATTGTGATACTGTTTTCAGCTTCCAAATATGAAATAAAGGTTGAGAATATTGCAAGGTTTCGGTCACACTTGTAGTCTATTTTATGTAATAACTCTTCAGTTTGACAGCAGAAACCAGGCTCCGAAATCTTTTCTTTTATGAAGCAGATAGCAAAATGGCTTTCGGCTTTTCATGTGATTGCTGCCCTTATAAAATGGACGATTGATTTTTATCACAGTGCACTCAAATCAACATATTATTAAAGAGCACTTACTAACTAATTTAAGGCTCACATGTTTAGTAATGATATAATGGCTAGGTGGTCATTTATCCATCTCTGGGTTAAAATGAATGGTTTGAGGTTCAGATGGAAGCATAAGTACGTACCTGTGTGAAGTAGCTAATGCATTTTATGAATTTCTTCTATTTTGATTTAGTTAAAAGCCTTCCTTTTTCCTTTAGACTTAGAGAAATAAAAAGGAGGTGGGAATGAAAGGAACTGGCTGCGCCTTCAAAACAACTGTAAAAGAAGGTCAGTTTGGCACATATGCTGAGCACTAACAATGCACCAGGTACTTATAAAGCTGCAGAGTTAAAGGGACCCCTTTCCCAGTGGGAAGCTTGGCTTGGGCAAATAAGATGAAAATCCGGATCCTTCCAAGAGAGACCTCGAGTGGGAGGGAGGAAGGACTGGAAAAACGTAGCATTTTATTGTGAAACGTGTCATCTGTCCCACTCCTCTGGTAACCAGGCCCAGTGCAGGGCTTGTATCATGCAGGCCTCATATGACCTAGAGCAGGTGTAGGGACATGTTAGATTTTCAAGCTTCAGAATGTTGACTCTGGAAAAGGAGCTCGTGAACATCTTGTTCTTTGATCAGGTTGAGAAAACAGAGGCCACACAGCCAGAGGGGGCAGATTCAGTGCAAACTCCCAGAGCTTTCGGGTGTAGGGCTCTTTCTATTAGCGCACTGGGCTTCCTGATGCCAGTCTTCTCTGAAATGAGTAGAAATGACTTTACCTCCCTTCTTCTTGTCCTACTCCTGATTCTTTAGCAAAATCTCGGGGTGGCCGAGTAGTAGTCGGGAGCTCCTGTCTTAGGCTGTTGTGGGAATGACATGAACTAACGTGTTAAGCCCTTCGCATAGCACCTGCCTCTGAGTAAGTGCTTGGTCAAGGTCAACTCTTACTGTCATGAGCAGCGACCTGTGTGAGTGGAGCTCACTGTGGAGTGGCCATTGCTTTCGGTGCTTTATTACCATGTGGTCTTCGCTCCTCAGGCAGGAGCCTGGCTCTCTTGCCCGAGTGGTCTGCTTTCATTCCAGGAGACCCTGTGTAGGAGGAGCCCCTCACTGCCATGTTATTGTGGGATTTTTTTTTTTCCTGTTGTTGCTTGATGATCTTTAGTTGTTGATTAATGGTTTTCTATGGCTGACATTGCTAATTATGAGAGAGCCTGGTGTGTGTGTGTGTGTGTGTGTGTGTACGTATGAGCTAGTTATATACGACAGGCATTTGATATTGGTTTAATTAAATCTTGTGTTGTCTTCTGGAAAGTCTGTGACTCAGCTAAGCCCCGCACCTGGACCATGGGAGTGTCTAGGCTGTGACGGTGGAATGAGCACAAATTGAGGATCCACATTTAGTTCTCTTAGTGACTACCACAGAGTGGACAGAGCCCGCTTCCTCATTTTTTTCTGGCTTGCCACACAGTGCTGACCCCTTAAAGAGAGGAACTTTTGTCAGATACTTACAGATTTCACAGCTATGAAAATATATTGTCGCGAGACTCATTCTCAAGCTTTCCTAAGTAGACAGAGCAAACCACTCAGAATAGATTAGAATCACAGTTGGCATTTTCTGAAGGCTGTGGTGTGCTCACAGCACAGAAGCAGCCTCAGTCACCTGGGCAGAGCTGGTCAGTCTTCATTAGTTTGCTAATCAGACAGTTTCGGATAGGCTTTTTAGCTTCTGCCAGGAGCATGCTAAAATGGGAGAAATGAGGAGTGTGGCAGTGCCATTGCTAATTGGTGTTCAGGGTGTAGATGTGGCCTTTCAGGGAGCATGGGAATATGAGGTCAGAATAAAATTTTCAGTTTACTGACTTTTTTCCTATGCTACCCTTTTAAGGAAAGCAGGTAAACAACAATTGTATAAGCTCATGTTTGAAATTTATTAACGAAACCATGTATTAGACTGTGTATCAAGTCACTCATTGTATAGTCTGTTCAATCTCCTGCACCTTCTATCTCTACCATATTGTGTAATTATAATGCGTGCAGAATCCTTATGGTGTGTATCACACTCATTTATACCAGATTTTAAGCTACTTGTTGATGAGCCTGACTCACCTTTTGGCAACTTACATAGGATCTTGCCCATGAAATATGTAGAAATGAAATGGAAGCTGTAACTGTCTGTCTGTCATAATACAGAGACACAAAAAATACTCGGGTTGTTTAGAAGGAGTTTCAGCCATAAAAGTTTGAAAACCAGAAGTTATAATGGACCAGACTAATCTATTTCCTGAACAGTTTAGTTAGGAAATAGTCCTACTAGTAATAACAGCACCTACTATGTTGCAGGCACTTTATGAATAATGTGTCATGCAGTCTTCACAGCATCCCTGCAGGATAAGTCACTTGCTCAAGGACGCACAACTAGGAACGGCAAGATCAGGATTTGAAGGCAGGTCTTCTGAAGTCCAGATGGTTTCTTCTATCTCTCCGCATGTGTATCCCAGCTAACCAAGGGTTGCTCTGATACAATCTATGAGGGGGTCAAACTGGATAACCCAGGTTTCAGAGTGTAGGTTTTGATCTGAAGTATCTAGTATGACTAAATAATCAAATTAACTAACTGTCAAGTCCCTCTTTGTTCTAGGATTTACAAGTTTCAATACAATTAGAATAGATCTTGCCATTTTTTTACGCATTGTAAAGAGACTTAGTTAATTTAGGTGAGCAATGGAATGAGAACTTAGGGAACAATGAAGCAGGAATATCAACACAGAATTTCAGATCATGCTCAGAATAAAGCCTTCCACTCAGCAGTGAATTGAGAGGCTGAATTCAGTGAACTCAAGGAAATGTCAATTTGACTTTAACTTAATGCCCATTGTTCAGACTTCATATGAGCAGGTGTTTATTTTTTCCAGACATAGGCATTTGATTTCCTTAAATCTGTTCATTTCAAGCCTTCTTGAACTTCAGAATTACTTGAGATTTTCTTTAACCTGTCACCGTCCCTTTCCTACCTATTATAAGTACAAAGAATGCTGAAATTCTGTTAGAGAAATAAATATCGAGTGAGTCGCACATTGTGAAATGGACATACTTAGGATTTCTTACGAACAGATATAACACCGATACAACCTTTTCAACCCTCCCACCACAAAAACATTTAAGAATTCTACTCCCAGAGCTAACATCATACTTAATGGTGAAAGAATAAATACTTCCCGCCGAGATCAGGAACAAGGCAAAAATGTCTGTTCCTGTTGCTTCTACTCAACATATTCAACCTGGAGGCTCTGGCCAACTAGGCAAGAAAAAGAAATAAAAGGCATGCAGATTGTAAAGGAAAAAGTCAAACAATCTCCATTTGTAGAACTTGATTTTGTAGAGAAAAAAACCCTAAGGAACCCATTAAAAATCTATCAGAACTAATACATGACTTCATCAAGGTTGTAGGATACAACATCAATATACAAAGGTCAATTATATTTCTAAAGTCTTTTATGTTTCAAAGGCTATCATTAAAACAGTGAAAAGATAACTCACAGGATGGGAACTTTTTTTGCAAATCTGATAAGGGACTTGTATCTAAAATAAAATGCTTACAATTCAGTAATTAAAAGATAACCCAATTAAAAACGAGCAAGGGATCTGAATAGACTTTTCTCCAAAGAAGATATAGAAATGTAAGCACATGAAAAGGTGCTCAACATCATTAGCCGTCAGGGTAATACTAATCAAAACCACAATGAGATATGACTTTGCACTTACTAAATTAACCTAAATGTTCATTACCCGATGAATGGGCAAACAAAATGTAGTATATCCATACAATGGTATATTTGGTCATCAAAAGGAATGAAGTACTGATATATACCACAATATCGTTGAACCTTGAAAATAGTAGTCTAAATGAAAAAAAGCCAGTCACACAAGCTATATATTGTGTAATTCTGTTTATGTCAGATGTCTAGAATAGACATATTTATAGAGATAGAAAGCAGATTAATGGTTTGGAGGACTAAAGTTAGAAGGGTTTGAAGGGAAATATCCCATAGAATGACCTGTAAAGAGTAAGAGGTATTTTCTGGGGGGTGATGAAAATGTTCTAAAACTGATTGTGATGATGATTGTACAGTTCTATGAATATACTAAAAATATTTAATTGTTCATTTTGAATTGGTAAGTTATAGCTCAATAAAGGTTTTATAAAAATATATCTATGCACTAGTATTTCCTATACTAAATGACAGTTGGAAACAACTCATTTCATAAAACAAAATTGATAAAGTAAACTATGTCACATCGATAGAATGTGACACTGCAGACTTTAACTCATGATAAAGAATATTATTTAAGAGCATGGGCATTAAGAGCATTTACTATACTGCCCAATATGAAAAATAAGTTATCAAATAAAACAATCCCATTTTAATAGAAGATCATCCTTAATTATAGGCATAGAGAGAGGGCTGGGAGTGTGTACATCAATTATAGTGCTAGTAGTCATCTCTGGGCACTGAAACGACAGATAACTTTAGTTTTCTCCTTCTTGCCTTGCTTTATTTCTTAGATTTTCTATGCTAATTTTGGATTCATTATCAGAAAACAAATTTATCTACAATTTATATAATAGGCTGGTTTAATACTTTAATAAAATAATGAGGAGCTAAGAAGATAACCTTACCTTCACATATTTCATTTTCTAATTATTACTATTCTCAGAATAATGACACACACAAACACACACTATATAATGGAATAATGGAATAGCCGTTATTGAGAGCTTGAAATGGGTTACTATATAGACAGTGTGAGCTCCTACTAAATGTTATGTGTATGTATCTTACCATGTCATAATAATCGCTCAATAGATGCTAGCTCTGTCTATTGGACTATAAGTTCTGGACTATTTTATTCATTTTAAAAAAGAAAGCCATCTTTCTTTTACACCTGTCTCTTCCTCTTTTGCTTTCATGAGTGAGCGAGGAGACGGAGCCTCTCGTGGGAGAGAGGAAACCTCGGCACTTTCTTTCCTGAGCTCCCCTCCTGTCTGGAGGCATCTGCCACTTAGCATCTCGTATGCGGCTGGCGTTTCCTGTGTGGCTCGCAGCAGCTCCTGGCGCTGGCATTCCCAGGAGATGACCAAGCTTCAGTGATGTCTGCTTCAGTGGTTCCTGCTCTGATATTTTGGGAGACTCACTGGGGGCGCTGGGTTGTTTTTCCTCCTGCTTTAGGAGGAGGAGACTTTGAAGTCCTCGTCATTGTAGAATTTTACCTGAGTCACCCTGGAACCTTCTGAGTTTTCTCGCATTCAGCTTTGCCCCCAGTCTCCAGCTTCTGGATCCTCTGTCTGCAAATAAATGGTGTCAGGTGTGGCCGGTTAAAAGCAGAAGAGAAGAAAGCCCTGAAATAATCTGGTATTTAATAATACCAGATTGCCTTCTTTTTCCAGGAAATGTTTTTGTCCTATCTCAGTGCTGTGTCCCTGTTGTGTGCTGCTCAGAGGCACAGGAAGAATTTCTGACCCGCTAGTTGCAGAGGTTCAAATGCACCTCATCCAGTGTGCCTCTTGAATTAATAAATCGTGAAAGAAGCGCACTTGCGAGGCTTCTGAGCGCTCATGAGCAGCTCTATGATCGCGGAGGGCTAGAGGTTCCAACAACGTGTTAGAAAAACTCTGCCAATGTGGATGTTTGTCTGCTGTGAAAAGAAAAACATCACACCCTGAGACGTCGAGAGCTATGGCATGAATGGGTGTGACCCTGCGCCTGAGTCACGTTGGCACTCTGCTCAAAAACTCTTGTTGGAGGAAAACGCTTTATGAGCCTTGGATCAAGGCAAGGCTTGCAGTTTCAATTGTGAGGAATATTTTCACTGAGTCTGCATGACTTACATCCCAGGGAACTGCTGGAAACACAGCCATCCTTCATGGAAGGTGATTCCAGTCCATGGGGTTTCATTCTGCAGAACCTGGAAGAGGAGGCAAGGTCACCTGGTCAGAGAAGGGGCTGACTATTCACTGTTTCAGCTCTGGGGGGAGAACTGTGTCACACAGTGTGTGGTGGTGAAGTGAGCGGAGGGATTTGGGTGGGGTCGTTGGCTGTCACGTGTGTGTATGTCTCACTTGTATCTTTCATGCTGTATAAACCTTGGGAGTGAACTTTGACCTAGGGCTATGTTCTGCCTACTGCCCTTGGGACACACTCTTTAGGATATCGGCACCCTGCTCCCCTTGGAGGTGTATGGCCAGAGGTGCCTTCCTCAGGCCTCATGGAGAGATGCTGATCAGAGAGCCAGACTTGAGAGCCAGACTTGAGCGCCTTCCAGATGCTGGCCTGGAGAAGCCGAGTGGCCTTATCCAGGCTGAAGTAGGAACGTGACCTAATTATTGTGCCATTGGTACAATAACCAGACCTTCCTTCCTCCTCTCCTCACAGCAAGAAGAATTCGCTGAGCCTCTCAGGGGCTGGAGGGCCGGTTTTAGTAACGTGCCCTTTCCTGGCTGGCTATCGTCCAGTTACTTCCAGTGAGTGTTAATGGCCGTGAGTTTGAAAGTTTTATTTAAAAGAAAACTGTCTTCTTAGTCTTGGTGCCCTTGTGTTATCTGTCTGAAGCTCTTTCCTTCTTCAGGGAGAGGCTGACAACAAAGTAGTCTTAAAATTTGTGGCTTTGGATTGCCACCTGGAGTCTTCTAATTTTTTTTTTTTTAAACCTTACCCAAGGATATGTTTATTGAGTTTTGGTGGATGGGGGTGGTGGGGTGGATGGAGAGAGAGAGAGAGAGAGAGAAGGAGAAAGAGAAAGATAGATGTGTTGCCTTCCACATACACCATGACCAGGGATTGAACCCACAACCTTTTCTGGTGCACGGCTGAGGCTCCAACCAACTGAGCCGCCTGGCCAGGGCCATCTTCTGATGTGTTTGACACCTTCCATGTGGATCGAGGTCCAGGGAGGGTGTGAAATCAGCATATCCTCTTGTAGCACATCTGCAGAAGCCCAGTGAGAAGGCTACTCTTTTTGTAGGTCATTTTAGAGCTAGCCGTGGCATGCCTCATTCTGAGGCGCAAGGTGACTTTGAGAGGTGCCATTTCAGTCTTTTGACCATAAAGAGTATAGGAGGAAGAATTTAACTTCTGTTTTAAGTCAGACTTCTGCCTGGATTCTTGTTATTCTCCATACAAAATCAGCTAGTTTAACTGAAAGCCTATTTGGGGCCCTGGGGACAAGTTGTAGATGTACTTTCCTCTGATTAAATTGGAATCACTATGTAAATGAACTTTCCAGAGGATTGTCCCTGGGAATTCCTAAAGCAGTCTTAGGGTTGATACTATGCATAAAGAAAACATCAGGCAGTCAATCTTAGAAGCTTATCTTCTATTCAGGGTTTGCACATGAAGGAAATTTCACCCCAGCTGGGATCACCGGTTGCTTTGCACATTCTTAATTCTTTTGCCAGTTTTCCAGATGCCTTTGGAAATTCATGCTGACCGTTTTTTTTTTTTTTCATTCCATTTTGAGTACTGAATATTTTCCTGTCATTAGTTAAACTGGCATGAATAAAATATTCCTTTTCAGGATGATGATTTTCAAGTGTTTTTTAGAAGAAAAACAAAACACCCAGTTGGTTAAATTTATGAGGCCTGCTAAAATGTTCTTACAGTGCCAGTGGGTGATTGTCGGAATAGGAACCTGTCTTTCTATAGGCCACTTTGTGACAATCACAGTTGTTTCTGGTAGTAGGATGAATGAAGGAAATAAGTAGAAAGTAAATAAGTTTGAATGGATAGGATCAAATCATTGAAGGCTCAAAATAGAATTTTTCCCTCAGAACCATTTGGCTATCTACACTAAATTTATGAGCTAGTTACTGCCATTAACAATAATATAGGTTAAAATAGAGAATGATTGAAATAGTATAAAGACTAAGTATAAGATATTCCATTGATCTATTCATACATTTAATAAATTTTCTTTTAGATCTTACTAAATGTAAGGCCTTGTGCTAGGTCCTTAGAGAAAGACAAAAATCCTACACTCAAAACCTTGCAGTATTAGTAGGAAGAAAACTTATAAGCTTAAATAAGTATATTAAAATTTGAGCAGTAATAAATTCTACAAGAGAGGGAAGGCCAAGAGAAACTAAGCCAACCATTTTTCCATATATTATCCCCATTATCCTTATAACCTCAGTGAGATAGGTTCAGAGATTTTAATTTTCTCACCCTGGGACATTCAGCTAGTAAGTGGCAGAGTTGGGATTCAAATCAGGCTCTGACAAGGCACTTTTCTGCTTTCCCTAAGTAGAGATAAATGCTACATGAGTTCAGAAATGGGGACATTAATTCCATCTGTGGGAGACATGGTGGAAGTGTTAGAATATGAGCCAAACTTTGAAGCATGGTACGGGGTCGGGGAGGGGGGATGTCCAGCCGTGGAGATGGAAGAGAGGCAGGATGAATGAGCTGGGCCCAAAGCATGCCGTGGGAGATGGTAGGGTTGACACAAAGGATGAGAGATGGGTCAGTTAGCTGGGTGTGGAGGGCATCTGAAGAACCAGTGAGGTTAGAAAGATAGGTAAGGGGTCAGATCATGACGAGTTTAGTTTCTAGGTTAAAATATTTATAACTTTAGCTGGTGATACAAGCTATTAGACTATCCCGGTGATGAAACTGTTAGAATATAATATAGGAAGTTGACCTCAGTCTTTAAGGTAGGGGGCATTGGGGCTGGGGCAGCCTGCAGAGAGAGTTGGATGGCTGGCACTGTGGTTTCAGGGAGGGGGACCTGAACTGGCATGGCAGGGCAAGCACAGGAGAGAGGACAGGTTTGAGAGGCGTAGGACAGGTGTGAGGCCTCACTGGGGCCTCGGGTGGTTCACCCTGGAGCTGGGAGACCCAGAGCTGCGTAATTGTTGTTGCCCTAGGTGAGCTTCCCCTTGCAACATGGTGCCCCTCCAATCGGACTGGGGCGTAATTGATTTGTAGTTGCTTTTGATGGTAAATGGAGCAGTTATATACTTTTACTTAAACGTATAGTGCTTTGGGTCAGGTTTTGTTCTAGGTGGGTCACTTGCTCTTCGTGACTACTCTGTAAGGTAGGCTGTTATTATTACTCCCACTTTACAAATGAGAAAAAGGAGGCCTGCTCTAGGATTTGTACTTTTAGCCATCAAGCCTAACCCTACCTTTGGTGCTAATTATACATCTGAGATTCAGATTGTAGTATGTTTCCCTGAGTTCTGATTTCTGATTCTCTGCCCCCTCCCCCCACTTTTTTTTGATTCCACAGAGAGAGAAAGGAGGAGAGCAAGAGAAAGAGAAACATTGATGTGAGAGAAACATTGATTGGTTGCCTTGTGTACGTGCCCCGACTGGGGACCCAACCTGCAACCTAGGCATGTGCCCTGACTGGGAATTGAACTTGTGACCTTTTGATTTATGGACGCTGCTCCAACCAGCAGAGCCACACCCCCCAGGGCTCTCTTCACTTCCTAAAATAAAATGGCTGTAGTACCCACTGGATACATAATGCTCATGGTGGAAACATCTAGAATGAGATTCATCGTGGGGGTTTTATACAAAATTGGATTGGAATTGCTGAACCAGGAGAATGAGGGAATATTGGAGTAAGAAGGACCAAAGGAATTGTCTACTAACTAAGTTTGGTCCCAGCCCTCAGTGTGCACCTGGGGAGAGAGATGCCGTAGGGCAGGTGCCTTACAAGGGCTATAGGATAGGACTTCAATTCAGTGCTTCTGACAGCTAGCACAGTGAAGAATGCACTGTTTTGCTGGGGGAAAACTTACTGAAGAAAACTAGGTTTTTGATAGCCCATGTCCAGGGCTCCTTCAACTGGATTCTGTAGTGGACTTGTGTTGGGGATGGGATGTGTGGCCTGGGCGGGGGACCCTCTCCTCCCACTACTGCCACCCTCTTGCCTTCCTCCATTCATCTTATGGAAGTGAGAGGTTTGGGAGCTGTTGCCAAAATTGTTATTTTTCTGGTGAGTGCTATGGAGCATTTTTCAATTTAGGGCTTATGTCCAGGGACACTGTCTTCAAATTTGGGGTCCCTCAACCAGAATTTCCACACAGGTCTCCTGCTCAGTCTCCTTTTTGCTATCTGTTGAAAACCCGCAGCCCTCCAACAGAGAAAACCCACTTTCTTAGAGGCCTCCTGTGGGGAAGGGGCCATGCCAACAGTGTTTTCTATCTTTTTCTTATTTCTTATTCTGTGTCCTTCTGCTCTAGGCCTGAGCGGAGCAGATCCTTGAAATCATCTTAGACAAATTCTTAAAATCGTGTTGGGGTTCAGAGCAACAGTTGTGTTCCTTGCTGCCTTTGCTGGTTCCTCTGGGCTCAGCCCATCCTTGTCCTTTTGCAGCTGTCGCTGGTGGGGCTCAGGAGTTCAAGGCCACGCAGGTGCCCTGCTGCACTGCCCACTGCCTGCTGCAGGCCGTTCCTGAGGTTTAAGTTTTCAACTTGTGTCATCCCCCAGGAATTGAATTATGGGCTTCGGAAGAAGCAGGTTGTATGCAACACCTCCGTGTTTGGCTCGCAGCTGTGTTTTTGTGATCTTAAAACAATTTCTGTCTCATCTCAACCGTGCCCCGTCAGCTGGCCCCCCACCCCCACCTCATCCGCTGCCATTGGTAATCTCAGTGTTAATTAATCTTTCAAAGGAACAGATTAAGATGATTGCTTCCAAGCTGAGTTTTGCTGTATACCTTTCAGCCGCTTTCCAGAAGTGATTAGAAGAAGAATTTTTATAGGAGCTTTTATGCCCAGTTACGATTATTTTTGGATCTTGTCTCAATGGTTTATTTCCATCATGTGCCTGTGTTTAACACCATAACTGAAAATGAGGAGCAGAGCTCGTTTTTGTCTCCCTGTGGGTGTTCTTTGCTTCTGAGCATCTTGCCATGATCTTTGCTCCTGTCCGCCTCGTTGGCCCATCTCCCAAGGAGCCTTCCCAGGGCAGCCATGCCAAGCCGCCGACATAGAAATCACAGCTTGTCTTGGTTATTCAGGATGCTCTGGACCTGCCCTCATCAGTCCCCAGGCTTCGCAAGTACAATAAAACCATTTATTCCTGATCCACCCTTGCCAAGGACCTGTGGCCACTGCACCCAGGATCCAACTCTGGCACTGAATTTGACAGATGATACTGCAAAAAGTTATCTACTGGCCGATGACCCCTTGGCTGTCCTCCTTGAGGGCAGGTGTTGTGTTTCTGTCATCTGTGTGTCACTGGGGCCCAGGATAGTGCTGGCACACCAGGAGGTGTCCTATGAGGGTTCTCCTTAACAGTGTGTGGAAAAGTTGACAAAGGATGATAAGTATTGCTCCGAGTCAAGGCAGAAAAATTGTTGGCTATACGTGTGTTTTCTTTGGCTTGCATGCTGTTTCAAAAATTTCTGAACGAACATATCAGAGAAAGGTAAATTGTACATAGAAAATCCAGATTTCTAGATTCTTTTGTAAAATGGTAAGGTCCTGACTGTGCTGGAACTGAGGGGTGGGCTTCCCTTGGAGGGGTCTGCACCCTGCCTTTTGCTCACCTGATCCCTAAAATAATTTATTAAAGCCATCTGCCCCTCACACACTTTGAGTTGATAGCTCAAATTTTTCATCATAATGTAAGTGCTGCAAAGTATGTGATTTCCAGCTTATTGACATATTTAAATAAAGCTGTTACATCATTCTTTTCAATATAACCAATAGAATCTAAATATCACAGAGACCTGATACACACACCATCTTCCATTAAAAAGACTTGAATAGACTCCTTTTTCTTTTTTTTTTTAATGTGGAGCTTGCATAGCTTCACTCTCAACTAAGTCCAGTTTTGTTAGTTAGATGTCAATAGCAAGAGGGTCTGGAGGCAGGAAAGAGAGACTGGCCTTCAAACTTAAGTAGCCACTCTTTACACCTCTTTTCCATTACGTGTGTGACTTGAACTTGATTAATGCAGTTTCCCAGTGTGGCAACATGAATTCTTTTTTTCGATTAATCTTTTTGTATTTTTTTTCCCCTTACCATTTAGTTCCCTTATACCTCCCTCCCCGCAGCAAGCACCACACTGTTGTCCATGTCCATGGATCCTTTTTCCTTTTTGCTCAATCCCTCCACTCCTAATCTCCCCCGCCCCACCCCACTAGCTGTCATCTGCCCTCCATCTGTACTCAGAGAGACTCTCTCTGTTTTCCTTGTTACTTTAGTTTGTTCATTAGATTCCACATGTGAATGAAATCATATGGTATTTGTCTCTCTGACAGGATTATGTCACTTAGCATAATGTTATCCAGGTCTGTCCATAATGTTGCAAAGGGTAAATTTTTCTTCTTTTTTTTTTTTACGGCTGAGTAGTATTCCATTGTGTAAATGTCCCATAGTTGTTTTATCTATTCATCTACTGATGGACACCTGGGCTGCTTCCATATCTTGGTGATTTTAAATACCACTACAGTGAACATAGGGGTGCTTATGTTATTTCGAATTAGTGTTTTAGGGTTCTTTGGATATATACCCAGAAGTGGGATCTCTGGGTCAAAAAGCAGATCCATTTTTAATTTTTTGAGGTGTCTCTATACTGCTTTCCACAGTGGCTGCACCAGTCTTCATTCCCACCAACAGTGCAAAAGGGTTCCCCTTTCTCCACATCCTCACTAGCACTTGTTTGTTGATTTATAAATGATGGCCATTCTGACACGTGTGAGATATCTCATTGTGGCTTTAATTTGCGTTTCTCTGATAATTAGTGATGTTGAGCATCTTTTCATATGTCTATTGGCTATCTATATGTCCTTTTTGGAGAAGCATCTATTCAGGTCCTTTGACCCTTTTTAATTGGTTGGCTTGTTTTTTTAGTGGTGAGTTTTATAAGTACTTTATACATTTTGGACATTGAGCCCTTATCAGATATATCAGCGAATATGTTCTCCCATTCTGTGGGTTGTCTCTTTATTTTGTCAATGATTTTCTTTGCTGTGCAAAAACTTTTTAGTTTGATGTCCTATTTGTTTATTTTTTCTTTTGTTTCCCTTGCCTGGGGAGATATATTCGATAAAAAAGTTCTACGAGCAATGTCTGAGATTTTGCTTCCTATATTTTCTTCCAGGATTTTTATGGTTTTGGGTCTAACGTTTAAGTCTTTGATCTGTTTTGAATGTATTCTTGTGTGTGGTGTAAGAAGGTGGTCTAGTTTCATTTTTCTGCACATATCTGTCCAATTTTCCCAACACCATTTATTGAATAAACTATCTTTAGCCCATTGTATGTGCTTGCTTTCTTTGTTGAATATTAATTGACTATAAAGGTGTGGGTTTATTTCTGGACTCTCTGTTCTGTTCCATTGATCCATGTGTCTGCTTTTATGCAAGTACCATGCTGTTTTGATTATTATGGCCTTGTAGTATAGTTTGATATTAGGTAGCGTGACTCCTCCTACTTGGTCTTCTTTCTCAGGATCACTATGCAGGACCTTTTGTGGTTCCATATAAGTTTTTGAAATATTTGTTCTAGTTCTGTGAAATACATCATTGGAATCTTGATAGGAATTGCATTGAATCTTTAGATTGCTTTGGGTAGCATGGACATTTTAATGATGTTAATCCTTCCTATTTATGAACATGGTATATGCTTCCACTTATTTGTACTTCTTCAATTTCTTTCTTCACCGTATTCTAATTTTCCAAGTACAGGTCTTTTACATCCTTGGTTAGGTTTATTCCTAGGTATTTTATTCTTTTTGAAGGAATTGTGAATGGGATTGCTTTCTTAATTTCCCTTTCTATTAGTTCATTATGGGCATATAAAAATGCCACTAATTTCTGGATATTAATTTTGTATTCTGCTACTTTGCTGAATTCATTTATCAGTTCTAGGAGTTTCTTGGTGGAATCTTTGGGGTTCTCCACATACAGTATTATGTCATCTGCAAATAAAGACAGTTTTACTTCTTCCTTTCCAACTTGGATGCCTTTTATTTCTTCTTGTCTGATCGCTGTGCTAGGACTTCCAGTACTATGTTGAATAAGAGAGGTGAAAATGGACATCCCTATCTCGTTCCTGATCTTAAGGGGAACTCTTGTAGTTTTTGCCCATTGAGTATGAGGTATGATGCTGGCAGTGGGTTTATCATATATGACTTTTATTATGTTTAGGTATGTTCCCTGTATTCCCACTTTGCTGAGAGCTTTAATCTTAAATGGGTGCTGGATTTTATCAAATGCTTTTTCTGTGTCTATTGATATGATCATGTGGTTTTTATCCTTCATCTTGTTTATGTGGTGTTATGTATCACACTTATTGATTGGTGAATGTTGTACTAACCTTGCATTCCCAGAATAAATCCCACTTGATCGTGATGTATGATCTTTTTGATGCACCATTGTATTTAGTTTGCTGATATTTTGTTGAGAATTTTAGCATCTATGTTCATCAAGAATATTAACCTATAATTTTCTTTCTTTGTAGTGTCTTTATCTGGTTTTGGAATTAAGATAATGCCGGCCTCATAAAATGAGTTTGGGAGCCTTCCTTCCTCTTGAATTTTATGAAATAGTTTGAGAAGGAGAGGTGTTAGTTCTTCTCAGAATGCTCGGTAACATTTACCTGTGGAGCCATCCAGTCCAGGGCTTTTGTTTGTTGGGCATTTTTTGATGACTGCTTCAATTTCATTAGAGGCAATCCATCTATTCAGATTCTCTGATTCTTCCTGGTTTATTTTTGGGAGATTTTATGTTTCTAGGAATTTATCTGTTTCATCCAGGTTATCCAGTTTGTTGGCATGTAATTGTTCATAATATTTTCTTAAAATCCTTTGTATTTCTTTGGTGTCAATTGTTATTTCCTCTCTTTCATTTCTGATTTTATTTATTTGGGTCCTTTCTCTTTTTTTTTTCTTGATGAGTCTGGTTAAAGGTTTGTCAATCTTCTTTATCTTTTCAAAGAACCAGGTCTTGGATTCATTGATCTTTTATATTGTTTTTAAGACTCTATTTCATTTATTTCTGCTCAGATCATTATTATTTCCTTCCTTCTCACTTTGGGCTTTGTTTCTTCTTTTTCAAGCTCCTTTAAGTGTGAGGCTAGATTGTTTATTTTAGCTTTTTCTTATTTTTTGAGATAGGCCTGTAATGCTTTGTATTTCCCTCTTAGCATTGCTTTCCCAGTGTCCCACAGATTTTGGATTGTTGTGTCCTCATTTTCATTGGTTTCAAGGTGTCTTTTGATTTCTTCCTTGATCTTGTTGTTGACCCATTCATTGTTTAAAAACATGATATTTAGCTTCCATGTCTTTGTGTATTTTTTAGTGTTCTTATAATTGATTTCTAGTTTCATAGCATTGTCATCAGAGAAGATGCTTGATATGATTTCAGTCTTCTTGAATTTATTAAGACTTATGTTGTCCTAACATGTGGTCTATCCTAGAAAACATTCCATGTGTGTTCGAAAAGTATGTATACTCTGCTGCTTTGGGGTGAAATGCTTTGAAGATATCAGTTAAATCCATTTGATCTAGTGTGTTGTTTAAGACCACTGCCTCTTTGTTGATTTTCTGCCTGGAAGATCTATCCATCGAAGTCAATGGGGTGTTAAAATCCCCTACTACGACTGTATTTCTGTCACTCTCTCCTTTTATGTCCATCAAGATTTCCTTTACATGTATAGGTGCTCCTATGTTGGATGTGTAAATGTTTACTAGGGTTATATCCTCTTGTTGGAGTGTTCCCTTTATCATTATGTAGTGTCCTTCTTTCTCCCTTACTGTAACCTTGGTTTTAAAGTCCATTTTTTGGATATAAGTACTGCTAGTGCAGTTTTTTTCTTTTCCATTTGCATGAAATATCTTTTTTCATCCCTTTTACCTTTAGTTTGTGTGTGTCTTTTGATTTGAAATGGGTCTCTTGGAGGCAGCATATATATGGGTCTTGTTTTCTTATCCATTCAGCTACCCTCTGTCTTTTGGTTGGAGCATTTAAGCCATTTACATTTAAGGTGATTATTGATAGATACATATTTAGTGCCATTTTATTGTTAGACTGTTATTCCCTGTTTTTTTATTTTTCGCTTCTTGTCCTCCCCCCTCACCCCCTTCTCCTCCTCCTCCTCCTTCTTCTTCTTGTTCTTAAAGCAAGCCCTTTAACTTTTGTTGCAGTATTGGTTTGGTGTGAACAAATTCCTTTAGCTTTTTCTTGTCTGGGAAGTTCCTTATTTCTCCTTCGATTTTAAATGGTAGCTTTGCTGAGTAACGTAGCCTTGGCTGTAGGTTTTTGCTTTTCATCACCTTGAATGTTTCACACCACTGCTTTCTGGCCTGAAATGTTTCTGTTGAGTAATTGGATACTCGTCGAATTGGTGCTCCCTTGCAGGTAGCTACCTGCTTTTCTCTTGCAACTTTTAGGATTTTCTCCTTGTCTTTAAGCCTTGTCATTTTGATGATGATGTGTCAGGGTGTAGGCCTC
The DNA here is from genome assembly GCA_004026545.1 of Mormoops blainvillei. Classification (NCBI taxonomy): domain Eukaryota; kingdom Metazoa; phylum Chordata; class Mammalia; order Chiroptera; family Mormoopidae; genus Mormoops; species Mormoops blainvillei. The sequence goes on along the minus strand of PVJD01002472.1, from coordinate 138,403 downwards.
TTTGGGTCCAACTCGTTTGGGACTCTGAGCTTCCTGGACTGTGTGTCTTTTTCCTTCACCAGATTAAGGAAGTTTCCGGTCATTATTTCTTCAAACACATTGTCAGTTACTTGCTTGCTCTCTTCTCCTTCTGGTATTCCCATGGTGTAGATGTTGTTATGCTTTATTTTGTTCAAATGTTTCTTAAGCTCTCCTCATTTAAAAAAAAAATTCTTTTTTCTTTTTGCTGCCCTGGTTGGGTGTTTTTGTCTACCTTTCCTTCTAAAAACACTGATTTAATCCTCTGTTTCACCCGATCTACTGTTTATTCCTTCCAGTGTATTATTTATTTTAGATATTGCATTCTTTATTTCTGACTGGTTGTTTTTTATGGGTTTCATGTCCTTTTTCCATGCTGTTGAGTAATATAATCATTACTCTAAACTCTCTATGTGATAAATTGCTTGCTTCCATTTCATCTAGCTCTTCTTCTAGAGAATTTTCTTGTTCTTTCATTTGAGGCCTGTTTCTCTGTCTTCCCATTTTGACCACTTCTTTGTGTTTTCCACCTTAGCTGTTAAACTAATCAGCCATCTAATCAAGGATTAGATGAGTGGGGCCGAGTAATTCCTTTGGGCGGCGCTATTGCTTCCCTTCAGGCTGATGCCACTTGGAGAGAAGTGCTCTGCCTGAGAGAGATGGCTTCTGCACTATGGGGGATGACTCCGCACAGGGAACCTGTAGCTGTTCCTTCAGTTCTCTCCCCAGAGTCACCAATCCCAGACCCCCCTCACATGTCTCTATTCCATTCCGCCCTCCCTTTGCTGGAACCCAGGGTAAATAGCTGCAAACAAAATTTTGTGTCTTGGTCCTTTAATAGATTCTCTGCATCTCCAGCCATCTCTCTCTGGCAGACAAAAACCCTGTTGCTTTTCACAGCTGGTTGTTATCTGGATTTCTTTCCTGGCTCTGGTGCTGTAGGCTGGGGAGCCCAGCTTGGGGTTTAGACCCCACACTTCTCAGGGGAACCCCTGTGGCCGCCGAAATATCCTTTCAGAACTTCTGCGGCTGCCTGCGGGAGCCCAACCAGCTCTCTCGCGCCTCCTCCGCACTGTGTACCAGTCTTGTTGTGGGCAAGTGGTTTCTTCTGTTCATCTGTGATTATAAAGCTTCTCTCCAGCTAGTGTTCAGTTGGTTATTCTGGATTTCTCTACAGTTTAGTTGTAATTCCAGATTCGTCTTGGGAGGTTAGTGTAGCTTCCACTTAGTCCTCTGCCCACAACACGATTCTTAATATAATAGTGGGTTTCATCATCATTCCTTCCCATACTGAATGTACCTCATAAGTAACATCTACAAAACAGCAAGTATTTTTAAGCACAACCACACCAGTCAACTACAAATATGTGAACGCACTTCGGGAGTGATGCCAATGAGTCCATTTCTTTACGTAGGTGAACCGTAACCGTGGGCAGCACATGCGGTTCAAGGGTGGAAAGACTGCGCTGAACTAAGCCACAGTTGTAGGTGACTGCAGGTACTCTTGGGAAGAGTGGACGTAGAGAACTGCACGTCTTAAGTGATTTAGACTATAAAGACATGTGTTTATTGAACTCTCTAGTGATATCTGCCTCACTGTGGCTCCGAGTCAGGAACCCCCAAGGGTGCTGCAAATGGCCGGGGTCCGTGGGGTGCCCTCCTCTACACCCCATGGAGAGGCCCACCTTCTCGAAACTCCATAAATGTGCAGGCTGGTGCACTGGGTGCTCAGCTGCTTTTCTTGAATAGACTCTTCTTTAACTGTTGGGATTTCTACCTCCTTCTCTTTTGTCTCTGAATTTATTTATTTTTTAAAAGATTTTATTTATTTATTTTCAGAGAGAAGGGAAGGGAGGCAGAAACATCAGTGTGTGAGAGAAATGTCAGTTGGTTGCCTCTCACATGCCCCCAACCAGGGTCCAGGCCCACAACCCAGGCATGTGCCCTGACTAGGAATCAAATCAGTGACCTTTCTCTTTGTGGGATGACACCCAAGCAACAGAGTCACCCCAGTAAGGCCTGAATTTATATTCTGTTCTCACAGAACATTATCCCAGGGTAATATATATGTCCTTGCAAAAATTATGTCTATACATCTAAGTTAAATTTTCTGTGGTTTTAAGGATCTACATATAAAAGGTTCCTATATTTAGTTATTATAATTGATTACCATTATACATTTGAACAAAACATAAATACATTATAAAGTTTGAAAAATATATTAAAAGGAGAATGTAAAATTTACTTGGAAATACATCTCCTAATGAAATGCATAGAGCTCTGTTGTTTTGCAGCTGTTTTCTGTGTCCATGGGTGGGTAGTACCCATCCCTGGGATAAGAAGGTTCAGTATTAGTTCAGACCTGTTTTTGTGTTCTAATAGTTGGAAGCTCAAAGAAACTATATGTGATTAACATAGAGGGGACTAGAAGTTACATTATAATGGCCCCACATTTCTTTTAACTTTTTTCTGAGTTACATGCCCAGCTGTTTATCCAGCCTGCATCCATAGTTAGCTGCTACCATAAGTTTCTTCTTTCTCAACAGGTAGTTCTTGAGCGGAGAGAGCTTGCCTCCTGGGTGGTGTATTGGAACCGCATGGGGGTCGGTGGGAGGCTGTACAACTATACACGTGTCTCGTTGAGGCTCAGTAGCAAGAGGAGTGGGTATCCCCAAGTACATTGAGGAGGACAAAAGATGAGAGTCAGTGCTGGACTGTAGCGCCCTCAGTCAGGAACCACACTGTGGCTTGGTTCTGTTGGACCCTCCCACAGCACCTAATCTAGTCTAAGTAATGTTGTAAATGTAACATAAACTACAGTCAGCCGTCATTATTCATGGACTCTGTATTTGTAAACTCACCTACTCACTAAAAGGTCTGTGTCATCCCCCTCTGCAAGAACACTCACCATGCTTTTGCAGTCATTCGTGGGCATGAGCAGAGCAGGGAAAAATTTGAATCTCCTCACTTGCAAGTTCTCAACTGAGGTTTGAACAAGGCCGAGCTCTACCTTCTCATTTCAGCTCTCATTTTATAAACAAGTGGTCTCTTTAGTGCCATATATTTTGCACTTCTTTTTTGCTTTCTCTTGGTGATTTTACTGTTTAAAATGGCCCCCAAGCATAGTGCCGAAGTGCTGTCCAGTGTTCCTAAGTGCAAGAAAGCTGGGATGTGCCCTATGGAGAATATACCTGTGCCAGATACGTTATTCAGGATTATGTTACAGTGCTGTCGGCCATCAGTCCAATGTTCAGGAACCAGCAATGTAGATGAAATGAGGTGTCTTTGAAAAGAATCACACACAAAGCAAGGTTATATCTTGTTTGGTTGACAAAGTGCTGGGACCAGAGGCCCTCAGGCACCTGACCCTGTCTTCCCCTTAGGAACCATGGTTAGTATTTGTGAATTCAGTGTTCACAGCAACTTTACAGGACATAACTGCTGTGACTGAGAACTGGCTGTATATAAGTTGCATGTGGATATTGTAACTTCAGCAACTTAAGACGAAGTTTTGGGGTCATGTCTGGATAGGTAGGTTTTTCGCTCAGAATATGAAGGATGTGAGAAGTATTTTATTTCTATAAGATAGTCTTAATTTTTAAAAAATTTATTGATTTTTAGAGAGAGAGAGAGAGAGACATTGATTCCACTTGTTTATGGATTCATTGGTTGACTCTTGTACGTGCCCTGACTGGGGACTGAACCTGTAACCTTGGCCTATTGGGATGGCACTCTACCAACTGAGCTACCTGGCCAGGGCTACAAAATAGGTTTTTAAGGTGGCTCCCTAACTGGTGCGGCATTCATTAGTGGGTCTTTAGAGTGCATCCAAAGGAGTAACGTTCTAGTGATGGGGAAATGCCTTTGCTATTTAAACTTTACCCTGAGCTTACTTCTTACTGCATGCTCAAATTCTGAGAGACCAAGGGAGGGCTGAGTAAGGAGGGCAGCACCTGAGCGCCTCCTTTATTGTCCACTGTAGCTTCTGTTCCTGGAAGAGAAAAGACTGCAGAAAAGGAGCTTGGAGCTTGGAAACTACGTCGATCCTCCTAATTTACATTCAGAACCATTATTTATTCTCTGATGTCTCATGGCTTAAACTACACATAACCCTGAACAACACATGTTTGAACTGTGTGGATCCATGTATTTCAATAAACACTGTAAATGTATTGTTTCTTATTTATGGTTTTCTTGGTAACATTTTCTTTATTCTAGCCTTTATTTACTTTATTGTAAAAATATAGTATATAAGACACAGGACATACAAAATATATGTTAATCCACTATTTTTGTTATCTCGAAGGCTTCTGGTCAATAATAGTTAAGATTTTGGGGAGTCAAAATGTACAAGTGGATTTTCACAAGCCCAGGGGTTCAACACCCCTAACTCCCATGTTGTTCAAGGGTCAACTGAATTTTTTAAAATTAGCCACTAGTCCTACAACCACTGCTCCCTACTAAATAGTACATAAAATGTGGTGTTTTTTTTATGGCTTGAGACATTTATATTCTGAGGCACAGAGTGTATTTTAAGATGTGACTTGATACTCCTGGAATCCCCGCTTGAGTGAGGGCTTTGCGTTTTAGTGGACGGGGACTCACAGCCTTTGCCAAGAGTATGACGTAGGCGTTCAGGAAGGAAGCCCTTTTTACTTAATTCTCTCCTCCTTCTGGTACAAATCTCTGGTCCAGGAATACCTTGCCTTTCCTCACCTCTCTGTTTATAGAATGTTTTATAAGCTCAAATCAGATTCAAGTCTGTTTCCCCCCTCAGTAAATTGTAAAGCCAATGGTTTCCTTTCCTTTCCACGTATGTTGTATTTATTCATATTTATTATTCATATTTATTTAATTCGTAGACATTACTGAGCCCCTGCTTTGTGCGGGGCCTGTGCTGGGTGGTGAGGGTACAAGGACAGCCAGCCCCCAGCCCTTGGGAAAGGAGCCCACTTTCTACAGGGAGAAGGATCCATGTCACAGTGTGGAGAGGCTGGTAGGAGCTGAGTCTCAGATGGCCATGCTCATGATGTTTCAGAGTTTGCCCGATCATCAGGGAAGGCCTCACAGAGGAGGTGGTGCTGGGCCAGAGGCTCGAGGAATGGATAGGAGTTTACCCAGGGAAAGGAGACAGGGCTTCCAGGCAGATGGCTCTGCTCTGGTCCTAAGACCCAGAGGATGAAAGTGTAGGGTGGGTTTGAGGATTCAGGCAAGAGCAGGGGAGTGCAGAGGATGGAAACTGGAAGGGGAGTGAGGGACTGTGGTTTCAAGGACTTTTTATGCCGCAATTAATAGTTGGGAATTTACCCTGAAGGTAGGGGAATGGAAGGGGAAACATGATCAGCTTTTTTTGGTGCAATTTAAAGACCATTTTGGAGCTATAGTTGGGAAGTTCAAGACAGGTGTCAGGGAGACCAATTAAATTGCTCCTGGATTCATGAAAGGGGGTGATGGGAGAGGAGATGAGTGCTCATCTGGCAGGGGCCATAGAGAGATGGACAGACAGATATGCTGACACAGTCAAGTCTAATTCTTTGGGATGACTTTGGATTTGGGGACATCAAAGAGAGAAGGGCTAAGAGGTTTCATGCTTGGACAACTGGGTAAGAGATGTCGCACTGTTCTGAGAATACACATGGGAACAGGTGTGTGGGAGAAAGGTAATGAGTTCTATATGCACAGAATTACAGGGACCCTTGTGACCTCAGAGTGGAGAGATCCAGTGCACAGGTGAATAGATTCATCATTATGTCATAAATACAACTCCAGCTTATATCCCGGAAGCAAGTGGGTTTTTTATTTTTTTGTCTTGTTTGCTTGTTTTTGCCTGCATTATCTGCTTGAGTATTTTATGTTGGTCTGTTGGTCAGCAGAGAAAGAACATGAAGCAAAATGTGTGAAAGTAACTGGGAAGAAAAAATATCTCTAGTGATATGATCTGAAGACCAATGTGGGCACATGAAACCAGTTGCAAGGAAAGGCTGTGGGGTGTTTTCCAAAAGTGACTTATGACAAGCTGTCACCTGTTGGCCATCCTGTGTTCACATCTGCCCCGTGGAACTGTGTAGTGGCTAAGGGCACTGGTTCTGGTTTGAGGTGGGTCAGTTCCATCCCTTGGTTGAGTTTCTGCTCTGTGCCTGAATATCTTTCTTATATCATGGTGATAATAGAACTCACTTTATTTGTGAAGATTAAATGAGATAATTGATTATGTTTTTTAGCTTCATTTCTGGCATAGCGAACACTCAAAAAAATTGTATCTCAAAATAATTGCATGAACAGATCTTATGTAATGACTCTAAAATCAACCACATGTAAAGCTGGGATTCAGGACTGGTTTTTTAAGAGATATTTTTCTTTTCATTCAGGAAAGGATGCATTATAGAATTCCTGTAGAAAACCTTCTTATTAGTGCAGTCATAAATATTTGATTTATTAAAATCCACATACTTTAAAATCATAGTCCATTATTAATAATCTCAATTGTAATAAATTGCATTAAATAATGCATTGAACTTCTAACATTTTTTTCCACCCTTCATCATCTGAACTGCTTCTCTATCACAGGCCTCGCAGCAGGCTGACCTCATGGCCCTGACTTTACTGATGAGAACACTGAGGCCAGGGAGCTCCAGGCATGTCCCTCAGCTGACAGCACTGGGGCCAGTTGAAACCTTTATGTTGCCTCTTGAAAGAGAAAGGATCGAAGAAGAAAAAATGAGCATCTAGTTACCCGAGCTTTTAGAAGAGCAAGAACTTGAGGAATAAACTACTAATTGAGCAAATCCAGACCTTTCCTTAATGTCTTCAAAGAATATATAGTTGCATCTAATTATTTTTGGAAATATGGCACCCCTTATAAATAAATATGCTCTTAATTAGCTGAAAAGATAGACACAAGTGTAGAGAAGCTACGAGAGAAAGCTGTTTGTTTTTGTTCACTGTGTATTAGGGCCACACCAAGAATGGGCTACTCTTGGTATGAATAATTTCCTGCGAAGGTTAGAATCAGAATTGTAGAGAAGAAGGGATCTTAAAGATCAACCTTTAACCACAAGGAAGATGTACTTTTGAAGCCCTAATTCATTTGCTTTATATTTCTATTAACAAAGGACAGACCCAGTTGCCAGCAAGGGCTTCTCCTCCCTGTTGTCTCACCATGCCCAATGTACATGGAGTTGACATAATTCTGGTCCAAAGCAAGTATGTTTTAGCCTGTACCATTATATTGTGAATGTGTGGTTTCTGCTGGGCCTTTTGAAATGTTAAAAATGGTCCTGGTGTTCCCCTTGGGGATAGCCACAACTGTTTTCCGTTTAGTTGCTTCATTTTGCAGACCTTAAGAGTTTAAGTCACTTGCCCATGGGTCAGAAACATAGGGACTTTTTAAGGTACCAAAGCAGATATGGTGGCAAGAAAACTTTGGACCAATCACTGATGTTCTTTGTAGAAAACATGATGCTAGAGTTGTAATACACACCATTTTTATGTTTGGTAGAAAGGCAGGTAATGAACTGGCAATACACCTCCACTGTTTGCTTAGCATGTCTGTGTATTGACTCACCTGCCCACAGTCCTAAGCAGCTATCTTAAAAAAATTAGTCACAATGTGTCAGATCAAAATTAACACCTGTAATTGTCTTGCTCTATAAGTACCACAGGCCATCCCCCCAGTAAAACCTCACCTGTCAAGACCCTCATACACTTGGAATGCTAATTGACAACCAACAAGGGTAAGCCAGAGTTTGAGCCCTTATCTATGACAAAGGAGTTGAGTTTGCTCAGCAAATGTATGGTATCAACAGGAAAGTGGGCATATTGTTTAACCACTTAGCTATAATATTTGCACATGTAGTTAAGTGTTTATTACGAGTGATTTTTACCAGGGTCAACAAGACTCCTGTTTAGCAACACTTGAGGAGCCCTTTAAAGCTGTTTGTGAATTTCAAAGCATTTACATTGCATTTCTGGACAAATGTTTGAAGGTCTATGGTGAAAGGGCAAAAGCGATAGGGTATGGCTTGTTTGCACCAGTGCCCGCAAGAGCACCTGGCACAGGGAGATAGATGCTCAGTGCTTATTTGTCGAAAGTGTAACTGAACGTGTGAATAAAGACAGTGACACTGGGACTGTGGGCTACCTAGCTGGAAAAAATAAAACATTGTGTTTCTCAGTGGGAACCTGTTGGCACTGCGGCCAAGACGATTCTTCCTTGCTGAGCACTACCCAGGTATCTGTGGACCCTCAGTGTCCCGATGTCGTCTGCTAAGCCAGTGTTGCTCAGCCCGTCAACCCCGGAGTCCCTTTGTTTCCAGATACCCTTGGGGGACCCGTGCCATCCCTGGTTAGGGACTAACGCTGCTCCCCAAACACCAAGGATGTGGAGCAGTTCATCAGACCCTCCTGCTCCAAAGGTGTTTAAGGGAAAAGCCAGTTTCTTTGAAGCTTAATATTGCCCTGATTTACTCTTTTTCTTTTTCTTTATTTTTTAACCTGGGCATTGGCCTTGTAGGAAGCCTGCCTTTTTTTTTTTTTTAATCCTCACCGAGGATGTGTTTATTGATTTTATTTTTTAAATTATATTTTATTGATTATGCTATTACAGTTGTCCTGATTTATCGCCCGTTGCCCCCCTGCACCCAGCACCCCCCACTCCCTCAGGCAATCCCCCACACCACTGTTCATGTCCATGGGTCATGCATATAAGTTCTTTGGCTACTCCATTTCCTATACTGTACTTTACATCTTCATGGCTATTCTGTAACTACCCATTTGTACTTCCTAGTCCCCTCACCTTTTCACCCTTTTCCCGACGCCCCCTCCCAACTGGCAATCGTCAAAACACTGTATGTAGCCATGATTCTGTCTCTGTTTTTCTTGTTTGCTTATTTGCTTTTTAGATTCAATTGTTAATAGATATGTATTTTTGCCATTTTATTGTTTATAATTTCGATCTTTTCTTAAATAAGTCCCTTTAACATTTCATATAATAATGGTTTGGTGAAGATGAACTCCTTTAGTTTTTTCTGATCTGGGAAGCTCTTTATCGCCCCTTCAATTCTAAATGATAGCTTTGCAGAGTAGAGCAATCTTGGCTGTAGGTCCCTGCTTTTCATGACTTTGAATATTGCTTGCCAATCTCTTCTAGCCTGCAAAGTTTCTTTTGAGAAACCAGCTGACAGCTTTATGGGAACTACCCTGTAGGTAACTAACTTCTTTTCTCTTGCTGCTTTTAAGATTCTCTCTTTATCTTTAACCTTTGGCATTCTGATTATGATGTGTCTTGGAGTTGGCCTCTTTGCATCCATGTTGTTTGGGACTCTCTGTGCTTCCTGGACTTGCATATCTATTTCCTTCACCAAATTAAGGAAGTTTTCTTTCATTATTTTTTCAAATAGATTTCCAATTTCTTGCTCTTTCCTCCTTCTGGTGCCCCTATGATGCAAGTGTTGGTACGTTTGAAGTTGTCCCAGAGGCTGCTTGTACTATCCTCCTTTTATTTGGATTCTTTTTTCTTCTTGCTGTTCTGATTGGTTGTTTTTTGTTTCCTTATGTTCCAAATCATTGATTTGATTCTTGGCTTCTTCCACTCTTGTCGTTTCCCTATAAATTGTTCTTTATTTCAATTAGTGAATCCTTCGTTTCTGACTGGATATGCTGCTGAGGTTCTGAGTTCCTCGAACATCCTTACTACTGGTGTTTTGAACTTTGCATCTGATAGATTGCTTATCTCCATTTCAATTAGGTCTTTTTCTGGGGTATTGATCTATTCTTTCATTTGGGCCATGCTTCTTTGTCTCCCCATTTTGGCAGCCTCCATTTGTTTGTTTCTATGTATTAGGTAGAGCTACTATGACTGTCTTGGTAGTGTGTCCTAATGTAGTAGCTGTCTTGTAGGTTCCAGTAGCACAGCCTCTCCTATCACTCAAGCTGGGCATTCAAGGTACACCCTTCATGTGGGCTGAGTACATCCTCCTCTTGTATTTGAGCCTTGGTTGCTATTGGCAGATTAATGGGAGGGATTTACCCAGGCCAGTGAGCTGCAAGGATTGGCTATGACCACAAACCTCTGCCCTCCACGGAGGATCAGCTGTGCAGGGGCAGGGTGGTGGTGCTCCAACATGGGCTGTAGCTGCCCACTGGCTATAGTGTGTGTGCTGATCCTGGGGTTTCCTGGGTGGTGCAGGCTAAGGTCAGCCCCCACTTGTGTTTTGCTTGGGACCACCCTGCTTGAGCTATTAAGCAATTCGAGATGGCTGCTACTTGTGCTGGGCTGGGAGATTCCAAGGCAAAGCCAAGCTATGAATCTAAGTTGGCTGCTGTTAGTACCAGGCCTGGAGCTCACTGAGGCCAGCTGCTACTTGTTTGAGAGGATTTAGGAAGTTGTGAAGCATGAGACAAGACCAGCCATTCGCATGGAAAAGCAACTTGGGTGGCCCAGGAAGTTGGTTGGGGCTGAGTCTCTGGGCACTCCAAGGTGGGTCAAACAGTATTAGCCAGGTTGATGGATTCTCAGATCTATCATGGTACCAGCCTGCCTGCTCTGTAAGAGGAGGGTTTAGAAAAGGGACAATGTCCTCTGCTTGCCTAGATACCAGACACCTCAGTTTCTCCCTCTATGTCACTGGTGCCTTTCAAGCTGTTACCCTGGTGCTGGAACTCAGAGGCTGTGAGCCTGAGTAGGTGAGTCCGTGTGTGGGTTCTTTAAGAGGAACTGCTTTGGGATCCCGCAGTTTCTTCCACCAACACAATCCCCGCTGGCTTTTGCAGCCAGATATTGTGGAGACTTATCTTCCTGGCACTGGAACCCTGGGCTGGGATGCCTGATGTGGGGCTGGGGCTCCTTGCTCCTGAGATATCCCTCCCGAATTTTTATCCACCACACATGGGTGAAGGACCAGCCTGTTCTGCATCTGTGCCCCTCCTACCAGTCAGGATGGATGTGGTTTCTTTAATTCTGTAGTTGTCAGACTTCCATTCAACTTGATTTCTGATGGTTCTGAGTGATGGTTGTTCTATATTTTAGTTGTAATTTTGATGTGGTTGTGTGAAGAGGTGAGCCATGCCTGTTTATTGGTTTTAGAGAGGGGTGGGGGGGGAGGGAGGGAGGGAGGGGGAGAGAGAGAGAGAGAGAGAGAGAAAGAAAGAAAGAGAGAGAAACATCAACTGGTTACCTCCCATGTGTGCCCCAGTTTGGGACTGAACCCACAACCTAGGAATGTGCCCTGACCAGGAATTGAACCCACACCCCTTTGGTGTGCAGGACAACTCTTCAATCAACTCAGCCACCCGACCAGGTCTGTCCTGTGTTACTCTTACTGTTTGCCCAAAACAGACTGGTATCTGTTTTCTTATAATAAATATGTCTCACAGGGCCGAAGACGTATGGATAACAAAAAGTACTTCTCTGGAGGGTTGCTCCCCAGGGAAAGTGAAATGATAAATCTTTTTGTTGTTGGTTCTCACACATCAAAGAGGACACATCCAGCATGTCTGATATGATGAGGCAGTGAGACAAATATATATTATACTTGGCAACAGATATTGGTTTCCTGTTAGCCGGAATGACACATGTTTAATAGGTGGCCAGAGGCAAAGCAATTCTAGACCTTGGGTCAGTCTGGGGTCTAGCTTTTATTGAAACTTGGGCTTATCTTGGTAGTCTTTCCTCTGTCCTCATTTTATTGATTATTTTTAGCTCATCTCTGGGAGCTTTTGCTTTTCTTGGGTTTGTCCTAATTGCCAAAGATGTCAGAACATAATGATTGCCTATAGTGGCCACTGTGTGACATTTCTAGAATGCTCGTGGTGAACCTATGCCCTTCCCTTCCTCATAGACCCCATCTCACATTGAAATACGTTTTGGAAACCCAGTGCATTCATTCATTTACTAAGTTTTTAGCCCCCTTCGTCGGTCCCCCTGACACCATTACACTCAACATCGACTCATGGAGTATGTACTTGGGCCAGCCCGAGTGCTGAGTAACCATCTCTGGGACCAGACGACCTTGGCTAGTCCTCTGTGTCTTGTTTTCTTATCTCATGGACATGTGTAAACCTTGGCAGATATTTTATTTTGGGGGCAGGCGCATGTGGGAAGAATGACAAGAACCTGAGCTCAAACTTTCTGTCTTTAATTAAAAAAGAATTTTAACTTTACCTGCAGACTTCGGGCTTTGCTTCCAAGATGTGAATTCATGTCGAGATCCCCTCTTGTGCTGTCTTGTAGAAGCAGCCACACAACCACTGTGCGGGCTCGTGCAGCCAAGGCTGTCACAGGTGCTGCACCGCGTGAGGTGCGGGGATATTGCTGCAGAGGTGCCCTTCCAACGCTTTCAGGAGGTGCCACCACTCACCCCTCACTTGCCTCACCCTTAAACGCTGAGGGTTTTTGAGTGGAAATATCTGGTATGTGAATTTTAAATTATAGTGATAGTCTACCCTGCCTCTTAGGCCCATTGCGGATAATAGTTACAAAGCCAGGAATCAAAATCATGACCCCAGAACAAATCCTAGGACATCTGTTGATGTCTTCTGATCAGCCTTGTTTGAGGTTTGAGAGCCTCCGAGTGGGCTGGTATCTCGTCTGGAGAGAGAAACAGAGTAGGAGACTGAAAGCCAGGGCTCTAATGATCCAGATAGGTCCCTTCCCCACCCCTTTACAGCAAAAGAGGGTTTTCTTTCATGACCTCCACTTTCTGATATTTCCTGGGGCTCCATCTGTGGGGTGAGTCTGTGGCACTGGTGGCTCTGGGTGGGAAGCAGGCAATTGTCTGCTCCCCTACCCCCGCCCCAGCCCCTTGCCCTGGCCAGCTCCTGTATGTTCACTGTTCCTCTTCATAGCCACTGAAGAAAGAAAAGTGGAACTGGTGTCTATTAAAAATGAAACCAATTGTAAGTTGTAGCAGATGCCTGGGTTGAGTATAACAGAAACAGGACGGGTAAGTGGGGGTGTTCAGCACTGAATTTTCCAGCCACTTGGTTTTTTTTTTGGTCTTTCCCTTAGATGAATCACTTACTCATCTGTGTTTGGACCTCCAGGGTTCCTTCTGTCCCTGGAAAGAGTTCACAAATATCTTCTTACTGTCCTTTTTGGTTTGACTCACGACGGGCCTTGCCTGCCCTGGGCTGTGTCACACGGGTGGGTTCTGGGTGTCTACAGAGGTGGTGCTCATCCATTCCCATGTGCACAGCTTCTGATGCAGAAGGCAGACCCCTTGCTTTCCTCCGAGGGGCCATGCTGTGTCCATGAGTAATGAATGCCTGCCTCTTCTTGGTAGGTGGGGAGACTTATTCAAGGGTTGGGAGGAAGAGCTCATCTTCTTTGGTCTGGGTGAAGGCTGACCTTGCTGAGACGCAGGGGAACCCAGGGAAAAACGAGGAAGCTCATGATGGTCCCTAGGGATTCTAAGGGCAGGCCCACAGGGGTCAGACAGCAGATTACCTGGGCTTATAGCCCGCCTGTGTGGGGCGAGGCTGGGGCTGCTCAGGAGTCCCGCTGGGGAAGTGCCAAGAATCCCACAGGGTTCTCTGTGTGCTGTATATCATCACAACAAGCTGTCCATCTGCTTGGGAAATCGTAACTTTGGGGACTGCACTGTAGGAAGGAATCTTACTGTGCTGTATTCCAAGGGACAGAATTTAGAACACTACTTTAAAAACAAAAACCTTCTGTTAAGAGCATATACATGATCAAAGTAGCTAACTTACCTGCACCAAGCCTCAGACTCCACACCTACCAAATGGGATGAGAGTATCAGTTATGGCATCTACTTCCTAGGGTTGCTGAGTTGATAAAAACAAAAACAAAATCACGAATTTGGCAGTAGTCTCAACATATCATTTGGTACAGTATTTTACATGATGTGGTGGTGGTGAGTGAGTCCCAGTGCGGAAGGATGTACAACTGTGTGCTGGAAGGAGAAGTAAGCTGGTCATTGGCTGGTATTTATGGATGCTAAATTCCTGGATATGGGGTAGTTTTGATTGCAAATACTCCGTTCCATTTTCAGACCATGTATTTCATAGCAAAATTGTGCCGTGGTTTGATTGGAAAAAATATGGTATTTTCACAGAGCTTGCAGATGGGGAACCTGGGCCCGCAGAACTGAATCAGGCTCCCGGACCGGTTTCTCAGTTCCGAAATCTGTGTGCTTTATCCCACTGGCCTTCAAACTTCCGCCTGCACCAGCATCACCCGGAGAGCTCGTTGAAACAGGCTCTAGGCTTTAACCCTGGAGCTGCGTGGGGCCTGAGAATTTGCCCTTTTGACAAGTTCCCTGGTGATACTGATGCTGCTAGTCTGAGGCTCCCACTTTGGGAAGCACTGCCCCGTAGACCCTGGGTCAGCCTGGGGTCTGGCTTTTACTGAACCTCGGGCTTATCTCGGTAGTGCTGGCTCATGACAAAGTTTTCATGGGTGTGCAGGAAAGTCATGTACTTGGGTTTTCAGAAATCCAAATGGATTAAAAGCAAAGGATTATCTTTTTTTTTCCTTGAAATTTTGTCTTTCGTATTTTCTGGTGATGAAATCCTACCTTTCATGAAACGAGGGTAGCAACATCAGTAGTTTGGATGTACTGACTGACTTTCCTTAAAAAATTAAGAGTTGGCAACTCTAATCCAGTTCTTGATTTCTGGGAGAATTTACAGCTCTTTGAAACTCAGAAGTCTAACAACTATTATCTAATCAATATGTGGTATAGTTCCTTAATTTTTATATTTTTTTCTTTTTAAAAGGGTGGTAGAGGGAATGAAGGTGGCGAAATAGGAGGCATGTGTTTGTTCATTTGGCTAAGCTGTGGCTGTTTTATTTTCTCGCAACGACGGTGGTGAACTTCTGTTTGGCCAAAGTTCTGCCTGTCGTAGCAAACTCACCGTCCAGGGAAGACAGTGGTCTGTGTCGAGGACTGTACATTGCTTATGATGTGTTGTGTCTTTGAAATCATCTTTTGCCTCTGTGATTTCAGGAAGAGCTGAGGAGAGTGACCAGCCACAGCATCTCACATTCGGTTGGGTAATATTAAGTTTCAAACAAGCATCTTGCCTTTTGCAAACTTTTCACAGCTTTCCCAAGCCAGGGTATTCAAATATATCTAACAGTAATGCCCACTTGTAGACCTTTTTCTGGAAGTGTCCTGATACGCTTTCACCATTGTTTTTGAATATTCTGGGCCAAGTGTTGAAGAAAATTTTGCAACGATTCCTCATGAATTTGAATTTGGATAGTTTCCTTGAAAAAAAAAATCCTCTTTCTTAGTCACAGTGTCCCAGCTTTTTGCCTCATATTGTTGGGTGATTGATGACCTTAATTCTCCACTTGGCTTTGCCTGTGTAGACGTCATCTTTGTTGAGAGTTTTCAGATTTTGCCTGATGGTCAAATTCAGTACAAATTCAGGAAGTAAGTTGTGGAGAGTTTGTTTCTTTTCTGTGTTCAAAAGATTCATTTAATGTTCTTTTTGAATTTCTACTGAGAAAAAAAATCTCTTTGATTTTCTCTTATAAATCTGTCTTGTTTCTATCTTTGATTGTTATTTCCACCCCATGTTTGTAGATTCCCTCTGCTGTTTTCACATGTCCCGTTATTACAGTCAGGACCACCTTTCACAGCTTATTAACTTTCCCAAGCTTTTCTAATCTATTAGTATCATTTGAAGTGTGTGTGGTTTTCAAAAATACAGTTCCTTGCTAAGTCACCTTGCCATTTCTTTTCATATCTTGGAGTGTACGTTGGTGATACATTTATTCTGTGTTTGTATTTTTTAAAAATTATTTCTTCCAAGTGTTATATGCTTATACTATTTTTCAGGGTCTTCTACACATTTTGCTTCATTATTCTAAACTTAGTGCTAAAAGAAATCACTTCTTTGTTTGTAATGGATTGAAATCACAGTTATTTTGTCTTCTTTAAAAAAAGGTAGTCATTTGACTGTGGGGCAAAAGTATTTATAAATAAATGGTTGTGACTAAAACTTGTGCAATATAGCAGAGTAAAAGACAGTATTTACAACTTAAAAAAAATTCTTTTCGTTGGTTTTTTATGTCTACATAGTTTTTTTCCTTAGGAAATATAGGATATTCCTTTTTAAAAAAAAATCAGTGTTAAGTATGTTAATGGAGAGGTCTCTGCAAATGTCACTTAAAATGGAAACATTTAGTTTGGATTTAACTTTTTATGGAATTATGCATGTAATTCTATTTGCATTTGCTGAGATTTTGTGTTATTAATAGACTAGACAAATCAGCATTTTGTTGGTGTGTGTAAGACTTTCTTGTTTTTCCTGTCTTGATTGCTGGTTGCACATAAAACTCAGAGAAGGAAAAAGAGTGTAGCATAGGGAGGAAGGGAGGTGGCAGAGTGACTCAACAGGTCCCAAGGTCCTGTTTCCATTGCTGACAGCCTTCTGGCTGGAAACCTTTATTTCTGAGCTGCCCGACGGGGCGTGATAACCCCGATCCAGCACACGGAGTGTCGGCGCTGAGTAATCCCGCAGATGGCGTGTTCAGGGAGATGCTGGAAGGTGAAATGGCTTCCTTTGCAGAGTGGAGTTGCTGTAAGGCAGGGATTTCACAGGGCACTGGGGGAGAGAGTCTGACTGGCCCTTGGCAGTGGAGACAACCAGAAACCACTTGCCACACTGTGTCACAGTTTTCCCAGGAGGAGTGAAATTTTGTCTGCTTGTAGATTCTGCTGCCCTTGCAGTCCTGTTCCTTCCCTCTCTTCTTTCCTTATTTGTTCAGCCCTCCCTGCTCCCGCACCCCTCCACACTCCCAGCTTTCCTGGGTGCTTTGCCAGAGGGGAGTTTCATCATGGACATGTGTCCAAGTGGCCTCTTGGTGGGCTCCCTAAAAACCTTCCAGGTGCCAGAAGCCGCTGAGGCCCATGATCTTTCGGTTGGTGTGATGTTGGGTCTCTCTGGGGTCAGGCTGCTTGGGTCTGAGTCCCAGTTTAGTCCTGAAACTTTGGACTGGTTCTTTAAACTCTTGAAGCCTCTGTTTCTTAACCTGCGAAATGGGGCTAGAAGCAGTATCTCTCAATAGACAGTCACAGAAAGAATCGAGCCCAGTGCCTGGTACAAAATGTTTTCGAAAAATAGTGACTGCTATTATTGCCTAAACACAGGGTGATGGACCATGACCTTCTGAGTTTTCTTCCATTCTGTGTGCTTGTGTGTGTGTGTGTGTGTGTGTGTGTGTGTGTGTGTGAGAGAGAGAGAGAGAGAGAGAGAGAGAGAGAGAGAGATTGGAAATAGCATAGTCACTTTATGGACTGTGGGAGATGTTTGAACAGAGTTTCAATGTCATGTCTTTGAAGAAAGCCAGGAATTTGGGGGTTCCACTGTGCCAGAGAAAACAGTTTCCAGAGAAAGTAAACAGAGGAGAGACCCCTTGCAGAGCAGGAGATGGCAATGGGTTGTTTAGGATGGTGTTCAGCCAGGGGGATTGCTGAGTGGTTCCACAGGGGGTGGTCCTGGGGTGAGGGGGCCCAGGGGAGGAGGCAGTGGCTTGGCTGTGGGCTGGGGAAGGTGGGCAGGGATGTTGGCCTGGGAACCTGGGTTAAAGCCATGGCGAACTGCAAGCCTCCTAGTTCCTTTAGAAAGGAAGTCTGGGCAGGCCCATGGCTGGCCAGTCCTGGTGTGTGTGTGACAGGGAGTAGGGCGCTCGGAGATCTCTGATGGAGTGGCCCCACTCTAACATTGGAATCAAGTGGACACTGGGTGTATTTTCTTTCAAAGAAAACCTCTTGCTGTCAACTGGGCACCCCATGCTCACTGACAGATAGCCAGCTGAGCAAGAATGAATAACCTTCCCCAGGGTGTCAGAGTAGAATAAATTGCTTGGTAACCAAAGTAATGTTTAGACCAGGCCTTGTCCAGGGGAAGCTGCCAGTCCAGTAGGTCAGATGAGGCAGATGATGTGTCATCAGAAGAAATGTCTGATTACAGTGTTGGAATGCCACAGGGAGGGCGGAAGGTTGGCCAGCTGTTGACAGATTAGAGATGATGGACTTGCTTCATCACAGACTCATCATAATTATTACTATTCTCATTGGCGAAATTGCATTTCTCTAAGTTGGTGTCATATTTACTATATGTAACTTTACACCCGAGTTGTTTTTTTTTTTCTTTCAACATTATACCTGAAGTAATTTGCTGTGAATTAGATAATCGTTCGCAAAGATGCTTTTGAATGGCAGCTGAATATCTCATTGCCTGGATATTCCTTAATTTATTCACCCTCCTGTTGTTTAACATTGGGCTTATTTCCTTTTTTAAAAAACTGTTATAAATAACATATGCAAGGAACATTCTTGTGCATAAATCTTTATTCACAATCCTGATTATTTTCTTTATTTACCCTCCTGGTTTTGATAGTTTTTCAGCTTTATGAGGTATAATTGATAAAATTTTAAGTTAAAGTATACATACACATTGTGATGATTGATATATGTATACAACATATTATAGAAAGATTCCTTCCATCTAGTTAATTAACACATCCATCACCTCACACACTTATCTTCTTTTTTTTCTGGTGGAACATTTAAGTTTTACACCTTTAGCAAATTTCAGTTATACAATACAGTGTTGTCAACCATACTTAGCAAGTTTTACATTAGATCCTCAGAACTTACTCATCTCATAGCTGAAAGTTTGTACCCTTTCACCAACCTCTCCGCGTTTTCCCAACCCCCCAGCCCCTGGCAACTACTTCCCCACTGTTTCTGAGTTTGCCTCTTTTTAGATGCCACATACGAGGGATACCGCGCAGTATTTGTCTTTTTCTTTCTGAGTTGTTTCACTTAACATAATGCCTGCAAGGTCCATCCGTGTTGCCGCAAATGGCAGGATTCCTTCTTTCTCATGGCTGACTAGTGTTACATTGTGTGTATGTACATGTATGTACGTGTATATGTTTACTATATATAGTGTGTTTATAGACAATATGTACGCAGACAATGCACACACACACCCAGCACCTTTTCTCTATCCTTTCATACGTTGACGGACACTTAGGTTGTTTCCATGTCTTGGCTATTGTGAATAGTGCTTCAGTGAACATGGGTGTTGTGATAGAGTCTGAGAAGGGGAAATTAAGTTAAATGAAATACATTGTTTTAAGGGCTTACCTTATGTTTTTAAAAAAAGTCAGAGACAAAATTGAGAAAACTAAGTGCAGCGAGGTGAGGCTGCTGGCCTGAGGCCGCTCACTGGGGGTTCCAAGAATAGAAAAGGGTTATCCCGACGCCCGCTGAGTTTGGGCAGGAACATTTTCCAAATTGCTATGAAAAATGGGAAAATCTCCTAGATAACCAGAGCCAAGTCCTGTTTCCTGACTTTTCCACAGCTTTTATTAACAACCTGCAGGGCACACATTAGAAATGAACCGGACCCCTGGTCTTCCTGAGGCATAAAGCGCTCTGTGCGAGTAGCGGGCGCCCTGCAGGGCCTCGGTGGGCTCTGCGTGAAGCCGGAAGGTGAGTCAGCCTCAGCTCGAAAGACGGAACACACGCATACACCTAAAAGCAAAAAGAGTTCCTATTATTTTTAGGTTGCAGGAAATAGGGATATTGAAAAAACTGCCTTTTCAGCTTTTTAGAATTTCATTTTATGTATTGGATTTTTAAAAGGAAGGTTTTCTTCAGTAAATAAGCAGTTGCCCCCAGACCTGTTTCATTGGGAACATGACTCTGGATAGATCCTATTTTCATAGTGACGTCAATAACTAAATTGAGTTTAAAATTTTTTTTAGTAAGCAACAGAGAATTGGATATAATCCTTTTTTTTTTTTTTTTACAGCTTTAGTGAAAAATCACATCTACACAGCTTTTAAAAATGACACTTTTGTGATAGAGGTAGTGGAAGCATGATATATTTTAAATATTTTACATTGATAGCCCACTTCAAATGAATAATTCTTTTTATCATTTTATAAATTATAACATGTGTTTTCGTAACTCCAACAAGGCTTCATTGGCAGTGGGTTTTCTGGATCAGCTTGATTTTGAGGTAACTGTGGCTTACTTATTTAATTAATCCTTAGTTTGTTTGGGACTTTTTGGTGGAAATTTTAGTCAAATAGATTCCTTTCCTGAGTTGTCTAGAAAAATACAACATCCCAGACTGCTTGGAGTTTGTGGCTACTTCTAATAGCCCCTCTCTTGCAACACACTTTCATGTAATCTAGAAAGACTAAAGACGGGAGAAAACCAAGTGTACAATGGCAAGACTATGACAGCCAATGCCAATGACCTTCCTGAGAGCGACTCCGCTTTCTTCCTGTAAAATAAAGTGTCACGTGTATTTCCTTCCATTCCCACAGGGCTGTCATCTTTACTCCTGGCATCTGGGACAACGGAGGAGTCCAGTTGCTCTGGACATTGGATAAGAGGGAGGTGCAGACTGTTAGATGTTACCGCACTGTCTGCTGTATGAGTTTGCCTCTTGCCTTCATCTGAAAAAAAACAAAACAAAACATACTGCTTTCCCTCAGGCCTAGAGAAATCCCTCTTACTGGTTTGAACTGTCCACTAAGAGCCCTGTAGTCTTTATTATAGATTCTCCAACCTTGTACCTCTTGTACAGCATCATGGATTCCAGTGAACCCAAGCTTGACTGCCTGCCTTTCTGGGTAAGGAATTCTAATAAGTCCAGGCAGGTATAGATTGTAAGTGTTTGTACCTGATCTCCTTCCCGCTTTCACATCCAAGCGTAGGAAGAACTTTCAAGCTTGAATCACCCTGGGCTTCGATCTGTGAGCTAAAGGAGAGTGGCAAAATCCGATTAATAAAGCACCAAGCTTATACTAGTGATCTGAAGGCCAAAGCTTTGTGAACAGAGCAGTGTCCACTGTGGTTTCCATCAGAATCACAGGGCGCTTAAAACCCAGTATTCCAGGCTCATAGTATAGAGCCCAGTATAATCAGTACAACCAAACCATTGCCTTTGGTTTCAGTTTGATTCGTGCCTTTTTTCTCTGTCGAGTGTTTATACTGGGCTACTTTGCTTGGATTCTTTTTGATGGTTCCCAATCATGTCCTGGTGGTTTTATTTTACTCCCTTGAGACCAGGCATTCAGGAAGGATTTTTTCATGGATATTTGGTAGTTACACCATATAAAAATTTTCTCCTTGGTTCACCCACTAACAGATACCAAGGGGCAAATAAATCTGTTGATGATGAATCTTCAGTCAGGATGTTTTAGCTGCGTATAACAGGAGGAGAAAATGGAATCTTTTCTTTCTCTGGTTTTTCTTGATTTTCAGCATGTGCTGGTAATGACATAATTACACAATGATCTAAAATAACTCCCTAGCTCTGCCCGGAGGGGCCCCACATCTATGAGCATTACCACGTCATAACAGGTATGATGAGGGGACGCAGTTCCCTGGATGAGAATAATTGCTGCCATTCAAGCTCCAACATGCCATTGGAACATCCAGCCAACATGGAAGAAAAGCTGGGAGCTTCCATCTCCCTCCCACCAAACAAACAAAACTCACAGATAAAGAGAAATTGAATATAGTATTCTGACATATTTTACCAGCCTCAGCTCCTTTTAGGAACTATATGGGTAGTGATTTTTATAAACATGTTTCTAATATTACTTATTTCTTTGAGGAGATTGCTTATGTCCATGGAACCTGTGTTTATATCTAGAAAGCAAGGATGATTTAGGTGTAGAGTAATGGAGGAAGGAGGGGGATATTTATCCTCCTTCCCTGTACTTCTAGGCACTTGAGAACTTTCCTTTCGGACTGTCCATGAATGTTGCCTGGTGTTAACAGAGTGATCACTTCACTGTATCAGTAAGAGAGGCCCCTTCAGTCCTACTCTGTGACAGATAAATTCTGTTATCTCTGGCAACCGAGTGAAATGCAGAGAAGTACCCAGTACAGGGCACCTCTGTTTTTTGGAAGTGTCAGTGGCAGAAATTCAGTCTTACTCTATCCAGTCAGATTGAAGCCAGCTTGAAATGATAGCTGGGATGTGTCAGATTGGGTTATAAGAAACGTGTTTCTTGTGGTTTATTCAGATGGCCAGGAATATTTTATCCTGGCTAATGCGGATATTTTAGAGTTTGGTTTCTGTGGAAATATAATCAAGAAAAAGACCCTGAACGGCGTGTATTTGAATTTCGGGGGGCCGTTTGCTCATGCTCAGGCTTCTGACATGTACATCTACGCAGGTGTATCCTGTACCTTCCTGCTCAGAGTCTTGACCTGCCTTGTTCAGTGTCCCCCAGCCCCTGTCAGAGGCCAAATGTCTTGCTTGGTTTGCCTCTTTGTCCCCTCACTTCTCTACTCCCTGCTACCTCTACAGCTCATCCCTCCATGGAGATGTCTTTCTCCGAGGTCACGACCACCTGTTCCAAGGGCACTTTCATGATCACATGTGTGCTGCTGAGTCCTGAGTCCCCATTTCTAGCCCAGGCCTCCTTCCCAAGCTCCGGTGTCCAGATGCCCCCTGGGTGTCCCTAATAATCAAGCCCAGCAAGTGAGCTCCCCCTCACCATCCCCGCCCCCACCGAGTCCTCCGTCTCCCAGTGGCCTCACAGCCTCTTCTACTTGCCCATCCAGACATTCAGTTAAGGCTCGGGCTCCTTCCTCAACCTCTAATCTCTCTCCACCCCCTCTTTCTAATCTCGCTCTCACATCTGAAATTTCAGTTTCAATCTCTTGAATTTATCTGTGAACAGTGACCCCCCCCCAACCACATCCCCATAACGTGAGCCTGTGCTGTGCCTTTCTTGAATGTCTGTAATAACATCTTTTCTGCTCTTTTGTTCAGTTTTGACCCCTTTCCAGCTTTGTTGTCCAGGAAGGAGCCAAAGTGATTGTCCTGAAGCACAGGTCTGAGCACGTTACTGCTCTGCTCAAACCCCAGCAGGGACTTCTCATTGCCCGTGAGGCATAAACTGGCTCACGTGTCAGACAAGTGGAGTGACCGTATGTTGGCATGTCTGGGATAGTCCCAGTTTATGTCCTTTTTCCCCAGTGCAAAGTGTCACTCTGAACATGCCCACGTCTGGCTGATAAACTGTATGATTTCTCCACTTATAAGGCCTTTTGTGAGGTGCCACCTGCACCCCAGCTCCTCCCCTCCACTGTCCCCGTCTTATCCTGTTTTTCTCAGGGCTGTGTTGTGTTTTCTCTGTCGCCTCCAAGCTTTACTCGTGTGGGTCCCCCTGCCTTGCATCTGACCCACTGTCTCGTCTCTTGAGCTGGCTCCTGCCTGTCCCCTCGGCCTCTTCTTCGATTTCGTTTCACCTGGGAAACCTCCACTGCTCCCTCCTCCGCACTAGACAAGACGCGTCTCCTGATGCGCTCCCTGGCACCGGCACTGAGCTCTGAGCGCCGCTGACTGCCTTGGATTTAATTGCATGTGCTTACCTCTCTTCTCAAAAACTAGTTCTCATCTCTCGAGGGCAGGACTGTATCTTGGTCACTGCCCAGTGCCTGTCAATATCAGCAAATATCGGCCCATATATATTAAAGAAATG
Organism: Mormoops blainvillei; assembly: GCA_004026545.1. Classification (NCBI taxonomy): domain Eukaryota; kingdom Metazoa; phylum Chordata; class Mammalia; order Chiroptera; family Mormoopidae; genus Mormoops; species Mormoops blainvillei. The sequence continues at coordinate 114,882 of PVJD01002472.1, read as the reverse complement.
AATACATGAGCAAGATAAAAGTAGAATTACTCCCAAATAGAAAAATGTATCAGTCATTTTAATTCACACATGATGACAGGAAGACTTTAAAATTCTGCACTAGGAACATTTTTGAATGTGTTGTTGGAAGAATTGGGAATAGAGGCTGAAAATTCTCATTCTGTTAAATAATTCAGGCTCACCGATTGTACTGGAGAGTAGGCTGTGCCAGGTATGTGTCACCTCACCTCTTTAGCCAACTTTAGCGGATCCTGGCATTATTTTACAATTTCCTCTTTAGCGCACTGCTCATGATAAGCAGTTATTTTGAGCACTGCAGTGATTCCTCTTTAATGAGACTTCTTTGAGCTTTGGAATTGTTGGACCAGATGTGGAGTCAACCCCATAGCACCAGGAAGGCCCATCCTCCTGCCTGTTGGGCTACTGTGTTTTGGCGATAGAGGGTTTTCAAGGCAACTGGGTGTGTCCGGGCACCTACAGTGTTTTAGATGGGGTCCCAGCAGGAAAGCGAACTCACTGCAGATGAGTCTCTAATGAAGAGACTTTAATGAAGGGGCTCATGAAAAAAGTGTAGGTAGGGCAAGTGGAATCAATAATAGCTGTTAGGAAGCCCAAAGACTAATGCCACTCCTCGGCAAAGGGACAACGGGAGAAGCCCCATGGTCCCCGGAGAGTGGATGTCAGAGCGAATGGCGGTTGTGGGATATGGCCATTGCTGGAACCCCGGAATGAAGCATGGAGGGACAGGTCTCTCTCCTCTTGCCCTCTGTTCTTTTGATGGCACCCCTCCTTGACCCTCATTGGCCGGCCTAAAGCCAGAGGGCCAGGGAGCTGGGTGATGCCATCAGCACGGGTTGGGTTCCGGGACGGAGAGCAGACACAGGAGGGTGGGAGATGGATCTGGGAGGGCAGGGAGTAAACAGTCCCTGGTCTGTGCTTCCCCTGGCCATCTTGGAGGCCGAAACGATGTTTCCCTTCATTTGGTTTCATGGATTTTACTCCCAGAAATGTCACAGGGCCAGATGTGCTTTTCTCGCTTTACCAAACTTACTATTTCTCGACAGAAAAGTGCTGGATTGTGTCTGGCCTGCTCTGCATTCTTGCTGGCTTCTTGAGCCTGCCTACTTAGGCTGTCAATTTGTGAATTAGACTGAGAGATTTTAGAGGATGGTAAGTAAATGATGGCTAAAGACTCCTCCCTCCAGTTCTTTCTCATCAGTTTCTTTTCTTATTCTACATGAAAACTCTGCCTCATCTCATTACTCAAAGGTGTGCACTTCTCTCTCTCTCTGCTACCAGTACCCTAGCCCGAGACCCCCATCTCCCTCTCCTCAGCAGGTACAGTGGCTTTCCAGTGTTTCCTCCTTTGATTTTTGTCCCTCCTCAACTTAGCCTCTCATGGGAGCCTGTGCTGTCATGGGAAACGGTGGTCAGATCAAGGTACGGCCTGTTCTCTCCCCGTGCAGAATATGGCCCAGGTTCCTCACCTTGGCCGATGGGCCGAATGTGGCGTGGCCTCTGTCTGCCTCTCCACACTCACTCTCATTCTCACAGTCCTGCCTCCTCACTGCCCCTTCAGCCACCCTGGCGTCCATTGGACTCTCCCAGCTCCTAAGCCCTGTCCCATCTCGGGGCCTTTCACCTGCTCTTTTCTCTTTTCTGGCTCTTCCTCATCTTCCCCTTGTCCTTTGCCCTTTGCCTAACTGGTTTCTTCTCATTCTTCATCCCGCAGTTTAAATGTCTCCTCAGAGAGCATCCTTTCCTGCATGTAAGAATGGCCTTCCCTAGCCACGTTGTCTCTCCCATGCCACCTGTGACTCTGCGTGTCCACCCCGCTGCGCCCGGCACTTAGCACGGGGGCTGGCAAACAGCAGCAAGTTCAGATCTGGGGAGGGCGTGACAGAGACCACAGGTGCATCCAGAAGACAAGAGCAGAGGAAGCCGCACCTGCGGCTGGGTGGCCCCTGAGGTTTCAGCTTCCGGTACGTCCCTGGACTGTACACGCATGACTCCGTGCCTTCTTTTCATGTCATTTACTGGTTTAGTACCCAGTGGGCCCCGTGGCCCAGGGAGTGCAGCTTTTAGAACAACGGTTCACCCGCACCCCACAGCGTGGGCGGGACCTTAGGTGGCGTGAGCCGCCCACTCCTTTTATCTCCCACATTCTCTCCTGCTTGCATTCTCCTCTCGTTTGTTTGTGGGTTTTTTTTTCAGCTTTCTGACTTCCTTGCCTCATATTAATTGCCACGCAGAGTGATTCTCACACACACACACACACACACACACACACACACACACACACCCTGCTTTCCCTTGCCATTGTCTCCTGGACAGAAGTCAACAGCCAGGATAATCATTGAAAACCCCTATCACTTCAGATCCTGCCCTTTGGGCGTTTGCAAGCATTTGGAGGGATTAAGTTGATGTTGACCTTTGTTCTTGCCATGAGAAGAGGGATTGCTCTGCAAAGCTATGGGATGAAGATGCACTTGAGGGAAGCCAGTGGCTCTCTGAGAGAACAGAGTGTTGGGGGCCATGTACCCTGTTCACAGCTGGGCCTGTGCTGTGCTGCAATGAAAAGTGATCAATATGCTTGGGAGTATCTAGAGCTTATACTAATAAAATCCACTTTTACCCCAATTTTTAAAAAAATTAATTACATGACTTTCTGCTTGTCCGGTTGTGGCCACATGCTGTCTGTCATCTGAGAATAGTCAGTATGTTGTTGATTTGGCAAATGAAGCAACTGAGGCCCAGAGGTGCCCAGACTGTGAGCCCCACACTCTCCCTTGGGGGCAGAGCTAGAGCCAGAATCCATGTGTTCTGAGCGTTGGATCACTCTGTTGCTTCCCTTTGGAGCGTTTCCGTTTTGGAGCTGTTCTTGCACCAAATGTGGTTCAGATTTTTTAAATGCTTTCATTAGATTTTGAATAATCAGGAGATTTATCTCATTTTCTTATTTTTCAAAATTTATGCTTCCTCCACCTTGTTCTTATGGCCTTGTTGTCATAGCTGAGAAAGGAAAACCGATTAAAACAATAAACAAAAATATTATAGGCAGTTTTGTGGGAAGGTTAGTCTTTAACATGCATCTCACCACTCTGTGCTGCTTGGAGCCTAGAGCTGCCTTTCCCTGGTTATGAGTGGAAGCCGACTGGTGGAGGGCACAAGTGGAAGCCGAGGCTGGTTCTTCGCTCATTCTTCCCGAAGGTAAAGCAGGTCAGTGGCTACGGGGAGTCAGGGCATGTGGTTATATCTGGAAGAACCTGGGACTGTGACCATCCAGTCACTGAGATGAGAGGAGGTAGAAATGGGGACCGAGAGATGGAGTAGGGTGTGGGACCCTAATGGAATCGGTTAATCGCATACACGTCGTCACATACCAAGAGGTGATAAATGACCCCCACTCCCCCAAAGAATACTTAAAAGACTCGCCAATCCTCAAGGAAAACCAGCGTGAGCCTTCAGAGTGCCGACCTGAGTTAGGAGGAGGGTGGAATGAGTGTGCCTGACTCCAGGGGTGGATGTGGAGGTACACGCGTGCTTCACAGGCCTCTTACCTTGCCCGTGTGCCAGTGTCTGACTTTTCTTCTTCCCGGAAGGGATTGCCTAGGAAAACTGGAAGTGTGACAGCTGTTACCCATCCCTTCTATATTACATTTTAGGTTTACAACCTCCTCTTTCCCACTGAGGATTCTAAGTCGTTCTCTGCCACTTCTTTCTGTTCCTGACTTTTTTTCTTCTGACCTTAACGATGATTTTCCTTTCAGCCACATGTCGGGGTCTTGGGAATCAGATCACACCTGAGAAAAGGCAATCGAGAAGCCTCAGCTGCATCTTCTTGAGCAGAGATAGCTGTGGTGGTGACTCTTAGGGTCTGGCATTAGTCATCAGGAGGGAGAATTTGAGGTAAATCAGAGGCATAGTGGTTTCTAGATTCTTCAGGCTTTTGGGAATAGTGGCAAATGCTTCTTCCAGAGACCGGGAGCAATTCTTCACTTTTGGCAATGGCGAGAGAGAGTGAGCAGGCACTGTTTGGCTCCCAGAGATGGACTGGAGCTTACCCGTGTTTATCAGGAGACAGCCCCGGGAATTTTCACCGTCTGGTGAGGCTGGGACTCTGAAGTTCTCTCTCGTCCGCTCTCCTTGATTACAGGCAGTTCTGTGGGTGATTCCAACCTCAGTCATCTGCTGTCTGTGTTTGGGCATCTCCAGCAGGTCCAACTGGGGCTGTGGCCAGGTTTGAAGCCTTTTACTTTTCCTCCAAAATGGAAATGAATGAGTGAATGAATGAATGAATGAATGGGTGAATGGTGTCAGGGTACCAGTACCCCCTCTGCTGCTGGAGGTGTCAGGGTTGCTCACCCCCTGAAGGCTCCCCATTGTCCAGCTTCATGGTTTCCTTGTCTCCCATGTGCTGCTCCTGTTGGGGCCATGCCTGGCACCCCTTGAAGTCCACATCTCAACCAGCGGCTCCCAAGATGGAGACACGTTAGTGATGGGAGCTTCTGCGCAGCAAGGGAAGACCCTTGGGGAGCCTTGTACAAGGTCCATAGAATTAATGTAACTGCAAGTGCACTGTAGTGATGTCACAATACCTGAACTGTCTCCCTAGGCAACTGAAAAGAACCAAGGCTGTGCCCCGATTCATTCTGGGCCTGGGGACAAGTGGAACATGGGCTACGTTGTATCACTATGGAAAAACTGAAAGATTGCACACCAGGTACTAGGTCAGATTTCACCTCAGCCAGCCTCAGAATTACCCTTTTAATGGTACTCTTCTCCTAGAGACCAGGAGGCAGGCACAGAGATCCCTGATCTCAAGCGGAACCGTTTTCTTCAGTCAGGTACTTTTGTGCCTCACACTTTCCTGGAGGTTTGCGGATCCTTCTCGTCACTACCCAGTGCCCTTGTGCAGACCACAGGACTAATTACCGGTGACGGATATTTTTCCTTCTGCCCTCATTTCCTGCTTGAGGTGCATGGCATCTTTTTTTCTTTTTCAGATTGAAGGGTTGGATTTTTAAAAAATATTTGCCTTTTCAAACACATAGCCTAGGCTTTCTTACAGGCCTCTCCCTCAATTTTGCTGAGTGATGTAGTCAACAAAAGAAGGATGGCATAGGGCCAAGAAAGGCAGAACCTAATAGTTCCGATATATGGATGCTTGTTTAGGATTCACTGAATTGAACGGGATGGGGACCATACTGTTGGTATCTCCCCCAAATAGCTTACATGTGGTCATTCTGAATGCTGGCATTTGGTATGTATTTGCTCAATGAACAGAAGAAAAAAAAAATCCCAGAGAAGAAGGGAACACAAGGCCATGGATTCAGAGGACTTTTGCAGTAATAGGTTGTTGTGGTTAATTTTATGTGTCAACGTGGCTGGGCTACAAGATGTCCAGATCACTGGTAAAACATTATCTCTGGGTGCATCCGTGAGGGTGTTTCTAATCCGAAGAGATTAGATTTGACTCAGTAGACTGAGTCAAGCAGGCTGCCCTCTCCAGTGTAGGTGTCATCAGACAGTCGGCTGAGGGTCTGGGTAGAAAAGAAACAAGTAGGAAGGTGAAGTCACTGTCTCTTCTTCAGCTGAGCCATCCACCTTCTCCTCTCCCCAGACATCGCACATCCTGGTTCTTGGGCCTTTAGGTTCTCGGACGTAACGTCTTCAGCTCCCCACGTTCTCGGGCCTTTGCACTCCAGCCGAATCGCACTATGGACTTTCCTGACTCCCCAGTTTGACAGACGGCCAACTGTGGGACTCCTTGGCCTCCTTTAGCATGTGAACCAATTCCTATGATAAACCTCCTCTTAACGTATGTCTCTATTTAGCTCCTATTGGCTCTGTGTCTCTGGAGAGCCCAGACTAATGCACAGGACCCCTTAAGCGGTTGCAGCTCTGCTCCTTGATGTCTCTTAGCTCTGTGGGATGCTATAAGTTGGTCAGGCCTCACCTCGTGAATGGCTTTGCTTAGAATCTCAGTATAAATGGGGAAAGACCAACTGTCCCATTAGGCAAGGATGTCAGGCTCCCATGCTGCCGACTGCCCAAGCTTAGTTGGCTCTATAATACCTCTTCTGAAGTGTCATCACTGACCTAGTCTAGTGGGATGAGAAGTGTGCCATTCCTTGTCTGCAGGGTGAAGGGTTGGCTCATGAGTATCTGTGCTATCACAGCTTAGTCGGTCAGTCACAAAGTAAGTAGGAGGCCTCCCTCCGTATGTATGAAAAATCCCCCACAGCAACCCCAGGTTTGGCAGTCTGCTAGGAAGACTCATAGGACTTGCATGTAGTCATACTCACGGTTAAGATTTATTACAGTGAGGAGATACGGAGCAAAATCAGGGAAAGGAAAAGGTGCATGGGGCAAAGTCCAGGGGGGACCAGGCACAAGCTTCCAAGATTCCTGTCCTGATGGAGTCACTTAATTCCCCTAGAAACAAATTGTGACAAGTGTGAAACGGTGTCTGACAGAAAGGCTCGTTAGACACTCAGCAGCCAGGGTTTTTACTGGGGCCGATCATGTAGGCACCCTCTGGCTGGCATGAACCAAAAGTTAGGAAGGAAAGCGGAACCTCGTGCCCACTGTGGCCTTTCTGTGCATGGTACAGCGTTTCCCCTCAGCTCGAGCACAACAAAGGAGGCGCTTATGGTTGTCCGCTGTAGGGCAGCCAGCACCATGAATTTTAGTGACTTTTCCTTAAGTCTCTGGGGTCTCAGTTGGGCTTGGACCATTCTTCTCATGGTGCCCTCAGTATTTCCCAAGGCCGAGGGTAATAGAGAATATTTTTCTATGTGCCAATAAGAGAAAAGTTCTCATACTTCTCTATTGCTTTCTTATCTTGCATAACCAGTCCTAAAACTTTTTCTTCCAAACACACACACACACACACACACACACACACACACAGAGTCTGTTGGAGTGTTTCTCAAATTGTCGTTGTCCGGGTCACAGACTAGACTATAGAGTCTATAAAATCTGGAATCGGACACACTTCTTGACCTGTGACTTCTGACAAATTGTTCTTCCTTTCTGAATCTCATCTGAAAAATGGGAGTGTCCTTCAAGCTTTGGGATTTTGTGATGATGTGTGTGAAGGGTCTGGCGCAGAGCCCAGATCAAGGGTGCCCAGTAGATGGCCACTGTTGTAATCATCAGGGGCCGAGGCAGGGCTGGGTCCCGTCAAAACTGTGGTGTAGGCTAGTGTCCTGACTTACATATTCCAGGCTGTTCTTCTCGGGAATTGTGAGCCCTCCTTACTGGGATAATAGCATCTAACAGACAATTGCTTGAAGATTCCAAAAATTTATAGACCTAAATGATCAAATATCCATCCATTACAGAAAAGTTTAAAAATTCTTTGTGATAGCCTCAAACCTGTAGTCAGGGTTCTCCAGAAAAACAGAACCAATAGCAAATAGATATACCAACAGAGATTTATTTTAAGGATTTGGCTCATGTCATTAAGGAGGCTGAGAAGCCCCATGATCTGCAGTCGGCAGGGTGGGGACTCAAGAGAGCCAGTGACGTAATTCTCCAGTCTGAGGTCCGGAGAAGGCTCGTGTCCCAGCATGGCAGCCAGGCAGAGCGGGTGAATTCTTATTTATCTTGATTTTTGTTCTGTTTAGGCAGAAACCACATTGATTGCATAAACACCGGGCCACTCTTTTTCAGTTAGGTCTTGGGAACTCTCCCAAAATCCACATTGTCAGTTGCCAGCCAAGGGCCAACCTTGTCAGCAGGCCTTGGAAGCATGCGAGTCAGGCCTGCAGTGAAAACTTTACTGTAAACCCCACCCCGTGCCAAGCTTATCTTAAAGCGACTCTGAGGCTGAAGTCATTGGCTCTTCACCCTGAGCATCTGTCTCCCTCCTCTTCATTTTGGGCCAGTGATCACAGATCTGCCTTGGAAAACAACCCTAATTCTGCTCTGCTCTTGGGGTCTTCTGTCCACCTCTGACACTTCCCTTCATGTTAGGTAAATGACCTTGTTTGTCCTCTGCCCTGATGGAGTTATGTACACGGCTGTTACCCTTTCTGAATTGGAAAGATGAAAAGGCATAGCTCCCAGGACATTAATTCGGTTCCTTTCTTAAATGCCACATTTAGCCTCTAAGAAAACCTGGTTTCTAAGCACAGATTATTCCATTAGTCGAGGTCCCTGAGCATGTCTTTTCCAAGTGGTTACCTCCTTGTTTATGGGGACCTGTTTTCTAGCTGTTTCACTGGCTTGGGCATTAAACAGTAATAAAATTTGTGTACTGCACCTGACCTCTTTCAGAGGGGTAGTGGGTCTACATTTTGGGTGTTGTGCTAGTAATTACTAACCTCGAGACTGAAAATTCTCACCACAGCTTCTGAAGTTTGAGGCATAGTGGCAGAAACACGATAGATTTGTCCTCCATGGCGCACAGGGAGCCCACCTTGTTCTTTCCTGCCTTGCCTCCATTCTACCACACAGTTTTGACTTTAGTTAAAAAACAAGGAAATTTGCTTTTGAGCAGTGAACATGAACCACAACCGTGGACAGCACTGTATTACTTTCATTTTTTTAGAAGGACATTTGGATTTGGATTTTCCATGGAATTTTCTCGAGAACTGAGCCTTCTGGTGCAGGATTCTTTCCCCTATCTGTCTCCCAGTTATTAAGATGGAGCCATGCCTTGCTTCAGTGTGAGGGACTGTGGGTTGGTTAGGGCAGACGTCAGCCACTCTTGTCTGTGTCTACCACGAGCTATTGTTGCCAAGTCCCAATGCCTGGCCTTCCGGGGACTATTGTTCTGTATACCACAGGCGAAAATTATTTTTCTTTTCCACAACTCATTTTTGCAGTTATTATGACAGGTGCTTTCTGTGGGTGAAAAGACTGCATGTATCTCTGAGACCAGAATGGTTCTTTGTTGTGGTTTAATATTTATTGAAAGCACTCATCTAGGGGGGCATTTATTGACTGGAGGCCAGGCAGCGAGAGCCACATGTTTTCAAAATTATCCCGTGAATGTCCATCCCTTTAGATTTACGGTAAGTTTTATCACCATTTAGCAAGCTGCAGAGACTAAACTGATAAAGTTGAAATGTTGTGTGTTTCGTTTGCCTGCATTTGAGGGCTTGGTTGTGATGACAACTGTGGCTTTTTCTCTAAATCTTCATCCCTCCCCTTCCATTAGCACCCCTATGGTGAACATCTGTTGCATGAACAGCCTGCGCACCTGCACTGCTGAACAGTTTGCACTTGAACCTGAGGGTCCTGGAGCCCTGAGAGGGGTGAGGACTCCCTTGGTTGCTTCTGCTGTGTCTTTGATACCAGAAAGGCTGAAGAGGCTTTTGTTTCTCTCAACAAAATGAGAAAGAATTTGGTTTCCTGCCTTGTCTTCCTATCTAGCAGAAACTTCTCTTTAAACCTGGTAGAAGCCAGAGACCAGGCTCCCCTGGCCTGGGGTTTATTTCCCCCCAGTTCCTTATAAAAGATGCTTTTAAATTTGGAAACAGTGGATCTGTTGCTCGTTTTTAGTTTTCTGCCATTCTTGTTATAGATCAGTCCTCTTGATAAATTTTTTTTTGTTTAATTTGCTGTGACAAAAGCCAAGCTCCTTTTTTTTTTCCCTCTCAGTCTAAACTTAACTTTATGTATTCTACTCAAAGATGGGAACTGAATCCCCCCAAAACACAAGAAGCTCTTGATAATAGTCAGTTTCAGTAAAATTGCCAGAACATAGAATGGATTGGAAATTGTACAAAATGAATTGTCTTGCACAAAAAAAGTGAAAAAAAAGGAAGTTTGCAACTTATTTTTGAAGTCATGAAAGAGAATCTTTTGAGGATATAAAAATGCAGCATTAATAAGTCTTCAGGTCTTTTTAATGAATTAGAATGCACCAAAGCTCAATAAAATTTAAGCCATAATCTTAAAGAGTTATGAAAGTAACCTTTACTAGTACTTTACTTTTCTTAAAACTTTGATTCCTCTTAAACATTATACAAAAATGGAATGCCATTCTACTAGCATTTTATTTCAGATAGATCTTCAAAGCCCTTCCACTAACATTCAGTGTTTTCAGTTCTACCCCAAATCTTAAACATTTACCCTTGGAACTCACCTAAGTCTGAAGTCTAATGATAGGGCCCTTTTAGATGGTGAAAGGTTGTATGTGGAGTGGTTTTCAGCCCCTGGAGAGCAATTTGCGGAAAGTGAAAACCCGCTTCCCCCGTTTCATTTGTAAGGAGAAGCACGTGAGAAGGGACTGCTCCTGGAAATGCCCGGTGGTGGCAGAGGTCAGGCAAGCCTCCGTGGAAAGCAGACGTTTCTTGGCGCCCTTCCCATCTTATCTTTTCTCCTTATCTCCTTTCCTCTTTGTACTTCTTCCCTCTCACTATTTCTTTCCTTTTTAATATTTCCCTTAGGTTTTGGGCCATTTTCTTTTACTCTGTATCTTAGCTCACAGCAGTTGGGAAAACAGTGACGCCTCTCTCAGAGAGATCTATTTTGTTAAGGGCTCTGGAAGATAGATCCAAAGAAATTAACCTTTGAGAGTGAAATTTTGGCTTGAGTAGGAAGGATATTTATGAGCAGAAAGTGTTCTCAGAGGTTGTTTATAATATTTGTTAAGCATTTATGGAACAGAGATGATGGATGCCTATTGTACATCAGACGCTTTGGTCAAATGTACAAATGGATATGTGATGTTACTTGCATTTTGAGGACCCTTCCATGGCACGGGAGGGGACAAACAGAGAAATTAGTAGTTACAATGTCCTATTGTAATTGCCTTCCAGCAGGCCTGAACTATATGTTGTACTCATGCGGTCACGCAGGAGGATGGCCAGGGAAGCCTCTATTTCTCTGGTTTCTGAGCCTTTGAGGAGAAAATGCTAATTGAGTTTAAGTCAGAGTTCTTAATAAAACCACCTTGGAACTGTTGGAATACTGCAGGCTAGAGTTTTATTAGACACAGCTTTGGTTCTGCCATTTTTGTGTTGGCTTTTTTGGCAAGAAGGATGGGTGTTAGGCTCTTGTAACGTGGCTTCCATGTTAGCTTTGCCGTTACTGACTATGAGATATCTAGCACCAAAATATGGGCAAGGAAAGGGAAGTCACGATTGGGTGGCAGGGCAGACAGACTTTCCTTTGGGTGTTCAAAGTATCATCAACTAGTGATGTTAATACGCATTTTTAGACAGGAGTCTGTCTCCTGGTCGTTTCAGGACTTGCCTTGAGCTATCGTAATCATCACATGTGCACTGTCTGCAGTCATAAAAAGGAAAAAAGTCTTCACTTTTTTAAATATAAAAGTCATAAACCGTGACATAACAACTGCAGAAAATTATACCGCGAATTTATTTTTGTTCTTAGTGTAACTTTTAATTGCCTTCCTTATTTTAGAGCCTGACTATTGTTTTCTGTGACAAAGTTAACAGGGTTTTGAAAGGCAGTTCAGAGGTGAACAAATAATACAGTCATAGTAGCAGATACAGACATGTTGTTGGCATTTGGTGAATGTCAAATGCTAATTTTAACAATAATAAAGTTTTGGGAGAAACGAGAGGTTCCCAGCTGATAAAAGGAAGACATTCTGTGTGAGAGACTCCTATTCCTTATCGATACCACTGGTAATTTCTATTGTAGATAGAATGGGACATATGGCTTCTTTGCTTTAATTATTAACTTCACCATTCAGCCTTCTAACATTTGTGAAAGCTCAGATTTTTCAAGTGGAAAAAGCCACGATATATAACATCTCTCCTTGTGATCTAGGCCCTTTGCAGCCACCTCCGTGCCAGTGCTCATCAAACCCTTTGGTGGTTCTAGCTGTTGATCTGATTTCTAGTCTCCCCTTCCCTCCATGCCTTTAGATGCGATGCAAGCTGTACCTTGGTGTGGCTTTGACGTCCTTTGAGAATTCTCCTACATCTTCTAAGATTATATGACACCCCCCCTTAACTTATTCCTGTTGGGAATAATTGGACTCAGTGGAGGAAGGGATCGTGGAACAGGATTAGAGACCATTCCAACAGACAGTTTCCCCAATTTATCCTACGATACCTCCTCACCTCTTTCACGATCAGTTGTTTAGATCTGATTTTTTTGGTATTAGATCTTACTTTAGCATTGAAGGTACAACTTTAAAGAAGTAATTTAATTATAAAGATTCATGCAAAGTCATTGTCGGTACTGACAAAAGTATTGGACGGTTGGTTACACCTTCCTTTATTTCTTGTGTGCGTCTGTGTGTGTGTGGTGTGTGTGTGTGTATGAAGACTTCCGCTGCAGAAAGTTGACTTTCCTTAAGGGCCCTTAGAGGGAAAGATTGGCAGCTTTCCATCCCATCAGGATAAGAGGCTGAATGGGCAGCCTCTAGAGGAGAGTTTGCAGAACTGCCTGGACTCTTTGCCGGGTTTATTTAGAGAAGAGCGTTAAGCAGCACTTGAATGATTTGAATTTTCCATGAGAAAAACAAAGCGAAAAATTTTTCTGACGTCAGACATCTTGTTTTGGCCTATGGGCAGATATTATTTTTCTCTTAACCTTTAAAAAATTGTTTTTCAATTCCAGTTGATGTACAATATTATTAGTTTCAAGTGTATGACATAGTGATTAGACATTTATATACCTTACGAAGTGATCACCCTAAGTCTAGGACCCACCTGGCACCATACATAGTTATTACAATATTATTGACTCTTCCCTATGCTATATTTTATATTCCCATGACTATTTTTATAACTGGAAATTTGTACTTTTTAATCTTTTTCACCTTACTTTTTTTTTTTTTTCCTCGCACTGCTTTTGAAGAGAGCGATGAGAAACAATTAGCCCTGGAACATTTCTCCCAGCGAAAAACATTAGGTGTGACTATGTGGAAATGGGGTGTGGCCATAGGGAGAACGAATGTCAGAGTCCTCCAAAATGCTGACCCTGTCCCTCAGGGCTCTGGGGTCTTGGCAAGTTTCTTAAACTCTCAGTGCCCCGGTTACTTCATCTATGTGATGGAGGCAGTAATCTCACTGGATGTGTTGGTGATTAATTGAGATTTTTTTTTCATTTTAAACAAGAAGTTTATTTAAACAACAAGACGCTTGATGAAGGGAAAACTACCTAGGACTCATTTCTTTTAGAGTAATATATTCCTGCTTAAAGACAGATTGCCCTACATGTAACAGCTACATACTAAATAGTTATAAAATTGTCCTTGGTTTCACAGTGATAAATGAAAGACATTAAAATTCTCTAATCAAACAAGGTATGCAAGGATTTTTATGTTGTTCTTTTTTTTTTAAACAGCAAAAGCAAAATAACTTACTAGAATATAACGATTAGAGCTGAATGAGCTTCTGCTAATGGAGAAAGGGGGTATCTTCACAGAACCAGTATTTTTCCCCATCCCATCTTCATTTGATGTCAGTCAGAACATACCATTGGCCATTTAATTTAAACAAATGCAAATGCTTGTGCACATGCGTCAGTTACTTTATGTACAATAAAGGGATGGGGACAGGGAAAATGAAAGAGTAGAGAAAACGATACTGTAGTCGTCAGGATGTGGTGGGACCAAACTGCAGTTTTCTAATTGAGAATGTCTTCTTGGTCTGGAGGAACGGAGTTCTGAAGTGCAGTAGCAGGTTCCCTTTTTAGTGGGCACCTCCTGTCTCCTGCTGGATCACATCCGAAGTACCTTCGTCCTCCGTTTCCAGCTGTGCGGGTGTGTCTGTTTCATTGATTGGCTGCTGGTCAAATTGGAATCTGATCTGCCTCACTGACAAACCCCGTTGTTCACAACAGACTTTTATTAGTTTACTAAGTGGTGTATGCCTCTTAATCTTAAACTGCACCACAGAAACATCCCGCCCCACTACCTTCAAATTATATGATCGCTTTTCTCAGTCTTGACACCTCCTTGGGCTTTTTGTGGGCCATGGTGACTGCAGGAGTCTCCTCAGCTGCCACTTCACAAAAGAGGGACCAGGTCCGCACTGAAGGAGCACACAAGCCGCACCAGAGTAGCAGAAGAAGGAGGCGGCAGCAGCGATGGGGGAGGGAGGGGACACCTGAGATCCTTCTTGTAAAACACTAGAATAATCCCTAGTACATGATAAGCGGTTCATGGTTATTGCTGTATGATTGTTAGGTCATTTTATTATGTAATGAAAGATTCTAGTTTCTTAGCACGCTGATGAGGTCTTAGGAAATCTTAGAACTTGGAAGAAATGTCTACTCAGGCCCTTGCTGAATCAGTGTCTAGCCATCGCTTGGTCGTTTGGATTAGAGAAGAAGGCCTGTCTAGCAGTTTATTCTTTCATCAAAGCCCAGGTTGTCACACTCACTTGGAGCATGCAGAGCCCCTCCAGAGCAGAGTAGACGGGGCCCAAATGGACCTCTCATCGATAACCAGCTGTGTATACCTTGGCCAGACCTGCCATTCATTTATTTCACGCATTCATTTACCTCACTCTATTTGTAAAATAACGCTAAAGTATTTGAAAGTAAATTAGCATTATTCACAATAGCCAAGATACGGAAACAACCTAAATGTCCATTAATAGATGAATTGGATAAAGAAGATGTGGTCTATATACAAAATGGAATTTTACTCAGCCACGGGAAAGAAGGAAATCCTACCATTTGTGATAACATGGATGAACCTTGAGGACATTATGCTAAGCAAGGTAAGTTAGATAGAGAAAGACAAGTACTCTATGATATCACTTATATGTGGAATCTAAACCCCAAACATTCAGAAACAGAGAGTAGAATGGTGGTCCCCAAGGGCCGGGGAATTGGAGAGATACTGGTCAGAGGGGCAAACTTCCAGCGATGAGGTGAATCAGTGTGGGGCACCTAATACAGAGCATGGCAATTATAGTTAACAATGCTGTATTAAATACTCTAAAGTTGCTAAGAGACTAGATCTTACATGTTCTCATGACAAAAAAGAAATGGCAATTATGTGGTATGATGGAGGCATTAGCTAATGCTAAGGTGGTAATTATGAAAGTGTATTAAATCAACACATTGTACACCTTAAACTTATAGAATGTTATTTGTCAATTATATCTTATTTTTTTAAAAAATTGACGTTCCACCTCTAATAGTACTTAATATAGATATCTACCCCTCATCCCTCCAAGAAAGGAAAGAAGGAGAGAAGATTCTCTGTGTAACCATAATAGCATTGCCACAACTAACACAATAGTAATTTTTAATTTCCTCTAATATCCTGTTCATATTCAAGTTTCTCAGGTGTGGTCAGATCATACACTGAACTTACTTTATGTTACTGTAGTCACTTCATATGAAGAATGAGGAGGCAGAAATAACTAAATGATCTCTGAGGCTCCTGGAAGCGTGCAAGGCTTATGTTTACAACCGGTACGAAGTGCTGCTCTGATTTTATTCATTTACTTCTTATTCTTGGAGAAAGAATTCAAAGATTATAGACATAAACTATGGCTCTCTAGCAAGATGAAATGGAAATTTGGAAATTGCCGATTTGGTTCATGGAACCAATCCAGACAGATTGGAGGCACCTCCCCGCGGGCTTGTCTTGTGGGTTGGTCAGTCTTGGCATTAGCACTGGTGAGATAAACCATACGCTTGCCAGAGACACGGAGCTAGTGAATGAGTTTTAGGACCAACAGGTTTTGGGCTCACATTTTATGTGCTCCGCAAATTTCATAATACTATTTAGCGTTAAAAACAAGGACTTTTACTAACCCTTTTATTTTACTTTATTTTTTAGATTTAAAAATTTTGTTATTTGAGACTCTGTTTTTTTATTCGGGGATACTAAATGCTGGATCTCAGGTTACCTGTCTGAGAAAACTTTCATTGTTCCAGAACAAAGGAATGAAAAGGTCATGCAGTGACTGCTTAGTGCTCCCGGCCCCAGAGGTCACATGATTGGCACATTCTCTACGCCAAGCAGGTGCTCCGTGGAGTCTCTTCTGGGTTTTTTGGCCTTCCCACCCTGCCGCCGTGTTATGTGTGTGAAGAATGAGGCCCTTTCCCACCTGATCTCTGAACCAGTTGGGAAGCGGGGCTGAGCGGTCAGGTAGGTGGAGACCAAAATATTAACTTTATTCTTGATTAAAACTAAATCAGAGGACTGTGGTGTCTGGCAATAAAGGGCTTCCTAATTCTGAACCTCTGAGCTAGACAGTGCTGGTCCACCGTGGGCCTCCTCTCCTGGTGGGTGGCATAGGGGCAAAACGCAGTAGCTGGGCTTCCAGAAGGCTCCCGAGAAAAGGGAAGGAGAAGAGGCTGAGTTTTCACCCGTCCTGGTCAGTCAGATAAGTCCCTCCTTCTGCCCTCCTCCTGCCCGTGGAAGGGAGGAGGAGAGGGGTAGCGGACACATGGAGGTGCAGCCACAGAGAAAAGGAGATCAGGAGTGTAGAATGACTCTTCCCTCCTTTATAGTTACCTTTCTCTTGGGACATGGCATTCCCCAGTGTCATGGGTGTCTTGTGGTCTCCTCTCCTCTGTCTTAGCTGCATAGACTCATTTATTTAGAGGCGTAGGGGAAATGTGATAAGTTCCGATAGTAGTATTCCATAAATATTGTCATTTATATGATATGCAGTCCTTGGACAGATAAATCCTTAAAAAAATCCATCTTCAAAATTTCCCCCAAACTCTGAATATTGGTTGAATAAATGAATATAGCAACCATTCGTTTGCCTTTGGAGGGGGCAAAGACTCGAGGATGGGGGTCTGTGTGTGGTGAACGGGG
This sequence comes from Mormoops blainvillei, assembly GCA_004026545.1. Lineage (NCBI taxonomy): Eukaryota > Metazoa > Chordata > Mammalia > Chiroptera > Mormoopidae > Mormoops > Mormoops blainvillei. The sequence continues at coordinate 98,153 of PVJD01002472.1, read as the reverse complement.
CAGAGAAGAAGTAGGATGGAGAGCTAAGGGTTCCTAGAAGATTTATTACCTGGAGGAATTTGGCTTCTCCGAAGGGGCGTTCCTGCCCTGAGTGTCCTGGCAGTCAGATCTCTGGCTGGCAGGCCTTCTGCCCCGGGTCCTGGGAACCAGGGCAGAGATGCTGGGGACCTGAGGCAGTACGTGTTTTGGGAAGTCTCCTTTTTGTCCCAGGTGACCAATAGTCCCCTCATCGAAGGGGGAGACAGTTGGAATGAGTCACCCAGGTCCCGTTAAGAAGTTGGTTAGATAGGGAAGGAGGAACCTGGGGCTAGTAGAGCAGATGGACTGGGTAGGCCGTGTTCGCCGATCCCTTATGAAGTATAGAAACCATTCTGTGTTTTCAGACATGGTCTGAAAGTAGAGCATGGAGCAGAACAATAATTTTTGTTCAGATTAATAGAGCAGAAGATTGCATTATATTTTTGACAGTTAAAATAATTGTAAAGCACATACATACTTTACAATTACATTTTGGGTATGTAACACATACCCAAATTTTCCATTTTAGCCACTTTTAGGCGTACCATCAAGGGCATTAAGCATATTCACATTGCACTAGCATCCATGTCCTGGAACATTTTTATCTTCCCTAGCTGAAACCCTGTATCCATTAACTGCCCATGGTAACCCGCCCCCGATAACCACCACTCTGCTTTCTGTCTGTGAATTTTACTAACTCTAGTTACCTCAGGTAAATGGAATCACTCAGTATTTGTCTTTTTGTGACTGGCTTATTTCACTCAGCATAATGTCTTCAAGGTTCATCCATATTGTAGCATGTGTCAGGATTTCCTTCCTTTTTAACACTAAATAATATTCCATTGTATGGATATACCGCATGTTTTTTAATCCATTCATCTGTCAGTGAGCATTTGGGGTGGCTTCCGCTTTTGGGTATTGTGAGTAATGCCAATATGAACATGGGCATACACATATCTGTTTGTATTACACCTTTTTAAAGTAAGCTTTTAATTTAAGTACAATGTATACATTACACTTTTCATGACCACAACACTTCACCTCATTGTGGTGACTTACACTGAACCCGCACTTGTTATCTAAATCCCCTAAACTTTTTTAAATGCAACCACTATAACACATTTTATCTTTGAGCCTTGACTCTTTTGCCCTGAGTTGTTAATTTCTGTGCACTGAATGTACATTTAATCCTGTTAGATCCTGTTCACTAAACCAGCCTGTCAAGATCTTTTGGAAACCTGAGTCCTTCATCTGCTTTAATTTTGGGTTGTCTACAAATGTGATGATTATATCCTAGCTATCCCTATACAAGTCTCCAAGACTTGCTCCCTGCCGGTTGGCTTATTTCTTTGGGTCATTCACCTATCTGTCTAACTTTTCTCACCTCTGGTCCCATTTTTCCTTTCAGTCCAAAGGACACCATAAGGGAACTTGTCACCTTATAATATATATGTCTGCATATTTCCATGCTGTAATAGTCTACAAACCTGTTCAGAACCGAACTAAGCCAGGAAGGTCATACACCCACTTAGGTTTTTTGGTCAGGAAAGGTAGCCACCAAAAAGGTTATAGGTGAGTGAGGGTTAGCTATTCTCCTACAGCCTCACTCCCAAGTTGAAATGAGGACAGGTTTCAGATCAGGTTCCGCAGCCGACATTTATTAAACAAATGTGTGTCAGTAATCAGGCAAAATCCCGGTGATATGTTCTGTTTTGTCACCTGAAGCCCCAGCTCTGTGCCTCTTTGGTGCTCTGACCACCACTTGGGTTGAATGCTTTCCTTGAGGCAAGTTTACTAATATTCCAAAAGCAGAATTTCGTCACCCTTATGATAGACATCAGGTGGCCAGAACTCCTGCAGACTGATGGCTGGGTGTTTTTTAGAACCCAGCCTATGGTACAGGCCTGGCTGGGTGGGTTCTTAGACCCGTCTGTTCCAGGATAGGGAGTGTCTGAAATGTTTTACCACATTCTTAATGTTTATCAGGCTAACTCACAAATCCCCAATTTTACCAGGAGGAAAAAATATATTTCTGACAGTCATTCTGATAGTTGGCAGAGTATCTGGTATTACTCAAATATAGATAAAAAGTACTTCTAGATCCTACTTCTGTGTAAGGACTTCTTGGTTAGGCGGCTAGCTGACTGGCTCAGGATGGTGAGCTGTAACTTAGAGTAAAATTCACAAGTCTCAACATTTTTTAACTCATGGAATGACTACCTAGATCAGAAAGATTGTACAACCTTTCCAGTGTCCCAGAACAGCAACCCCCAAACTTTTAGGCACCAGGGACTGGTTTCATGGAAGACTGGGATGGGGGTGGAGGGACTGGAGGTAGTGCTCAGGTGAGCTTTGCTTGTGGTCCAGTTTCTAACAGGTCATGGGCTGGTATTGGTCTGTAGCCCAGGGGTTGCCCTAGAAGGTTCCCCACTACTCTTTCCTGGTCAAAACACCCTCTTCTGGCTTTATTAATTAGCATAGATTACTTTTGCTTGGTTTGAATTCCATTAAATGGAATCATACATTTTGTGATATTCATTCATGTTGTTGCATGTAGAAGTTGTTCATTTTTTTTCACGTTGCTTTGTAGTATTTTGTTATATGAAATAACCAATACTAAATGGGTAATTAGATACCCATTCTATATGCGATGGGCTTTTGATTGTTTCCAGTGTGGGGCTATTATGAATGAAGCAACTAGAAACACTCTTGTTCGTGTCTTTGGTGACTGGAGTATGTTATTAATTAGGGTAACTAGCTGTTCCTAGAACTGAAGTTTGCGTTTACTGTTACATGGAGAATACCACATTGCCCATGTGAAATGGTTTGGAAAGTAAATCGAAGGTGTTATGTAAGACTATATTAAAGACATGAATTTAGTTTAATATGACTTATATTTGGCAAATCTGTGCTGGTACAAAGGCAGATTATTGTTTTTGTGATACTGGACTATAATAAATATTCTAAGCCAGAGGGTCAATTTTCTGAAAACCAAGATTCTCATGCGAAAGTATGTTTTTTTCTTCGTGCTTTTTCCAGAAAGGGTAAGAAAAGAACCTTTTTATTAATTCTGAAAATAGACATCATTTTGTAATTTCAGATTCTCACTGTGAAAAAAGTCCTGAATTAGTAAAAGCTCTGAGAATATAAACTAGTTTTGTGGGAGGGGTCCCCTTAATTGGAATGAATAAGGTTTTAAAATACTCACTTATTTTTTCTTTTCATGCTATTTTGGGTATTGTGATGAAAAAAATATTTGCTACTGATTTAGAATCCCTGAATACTCTTATGAAAATGTAACTCCACCCAGATAAACAAGGCTGCCAGGGCTTTTTTCCAGGGCCTGTTTTCCTGTAACAGGTTACTAGAGGGAAAATCTGTCAGCCTCGAGCATTGATGGATAGAAGTAGATTAGGGAAGCTGAACTCTGACCACCGCTGGGGATGTTGCGCTGATTTAGATTTTAAAAGAGTCTGGGTTTTATGAAAGTGAGGAATGAGGTTAGCACTTCTCTTGACAAGAATGGGAAGAATTCTAGTGACCTACACCAGACACATACATTTAAGTTATCATCATCTCTTTAGAGCACCTAACAATTAATTTTTAACAACCTTACAGGAGAGGGGTCTGGCAGAGTGAAGCAGCGTTACAGGCACAGCAGTCCTGCCCTGGGGGACCTTTCCTGCACATGTAATGCAGTGACATTTCTTCAAGATTATCACTGAAGCTTTTTGTGTAGCACCAGAACATCGGAGCCACCAAGTGTTCCTTTGTGAGTGAGGGAGTTGTTGAAGGATGGTGTGTCTAGCAGAATGCTGTGACATCGTTAGCTCAGAATGATGAAGATCTATGTTCTGATAAGAAACGATGTCCAGCCCTGGCTGGTGTGGCTCAGTGGATTGAGCACCAGCCTGCGAACCAAAGGGTCGCCAGTTTGATTCCCCAAACAGGGCACATACCAGTAGGGGGCACTCGAGAGGCAACCACACATTGATGTTTCTCCCCCTCTCTTCCTCCCTCCCTTCCCCACTGTCTAAAAATAAATAAATAAAATCTTTAAAAAACAAACAAACAAAAAAGAAATGATGTCCATTGTCAAATGAAAGAAGCAAGGTGGAGACTGGTATATATAGAGTATGTTACCCGTTGTGTAAGAAAGGTGGGAATATGAAAATATGTAGGTGAATTTACATATATTTGCATAAAGGAACACTTGAAAGGTAAACAAGAAAGGGATGAAAACGCAAATCTGTAGTGGGCAGAAGGCGATGCAGTGATTTCAAGTAGGTACAGGAATGACTCCTCTGCATGTATTTTTTAATATTGTGTTGACTTTTTGAATCATGCAGGAAAAAACCAGCCAAGAAAAGTGAATCTGTGTGGGCATAACCTTTGACCTTGACGTAGAGCAAGGTAGGTTGTGGAATCTAAGTTGGTTGAATGAATCATGAAAGGGTCAGATCATCCACACAGCTTCTTTTCTCAGAAGTTAAGTCAGTATGTTCAGTCATTCAATCGGCAAATGCTTATTGAGCCAGCCGGCCCCTTTGACATGCTGTCAGTGGGAGCCCGAAGGTCCAGACTTTCTTGGAGCTTCTTCAAGGGACACACTGACAACAAGCAGGTCATGAGCAAGGGAGAGAAGCTCATGCCACTGGGGCCGACCACAGGAGGTGAGAGGAACCCGTGCTGAAGTCAGCAGGGGAGGTTGATGGTTGATTTATATTCCTATGTGTTAGTGATGCGTCTGTGAGCAATACTGTTGCACAGGATTATAAAGTGGAGCCAACTGTCACTTTTAATTCTTTGCTACATCAGTCAGGATTTCATTTTACTATAATATTATTATTCAGTTAAGTTTCAAATAAAGATAAAAACATTTTGGCAGGTTATTGTACCCTAATCTACTACCGTGTCAGCAGGAGACTAAAATTTAGTTGAACAAATAAGAAGTTGATTTGATCATCATAGTTTGGTTTTGCAACAGTGGGCTATATTGGGTATAATGTTATTTATATGATTTGTGATTATAATCATAGTTATTAAGTGGACAAGAATTACTCTGATAAATCTATTTATTTTTCCAATCAGGGAGGGATTAAAGGTAAATTATCCATTTAAGATGACATATTAGCTACAGAAAATTGAAAAACACTCATACATGCACACACTACATAGCCCTCACATTCCATCTATCTTTATGGCAATCATTGTCGGACAATACCAAGGAGATATTTCCACAGTTAATTAATATTTGAAACACATTTCTCTGATGTTTATTTTTTCCCTTAAGTCTGGCCCTTCACTGGCAGATTTCTCTTTCATAGTTTCTGAATCATTTGAAAGATGAATTTTTTTTAAAGTTTCTATGATTTAATGAGTTTTTAAAGAGATTCTTCTCTGTTTCCTTGTGTTCAATTAAAATTTTGGTGAAACTTGAGCAGCAAAGATCAAAACCGTAGGAAGACATGATGGTCAAAGTGTTTCTTGGATCTCAACTTTTTTTACAACTTTAATCTTTATTGTATTCTTTTCCCATTACCGTTTAGTCTCCTTATACCGCACCCTCCCCCAGCAATCACCTGCAGCATCTTAAGTCTTGATCAGATAAGAAGGAATAACAACCTGGACTAGCATCAGACTAGGGAGTCTGGAACTTTCCTGGCAACCAATGTCCAAAATGCAGATCTATCTGGAGCCAGAATATTCACAAACAACCCTACGTTTGTGTTTTAGTTGAGGAAATACTGGAAGCTAGATTTGTTTTAAAGGTTAAAGAAGTGCAGAATAATGCAGATCCTTATTTCTTAGTCATGATAAGCCCCACTCTATAGAACGAGAAAGAAATGCCCAGGGGTTACCAGAGTCTACTGTCATCCTAGGAGATGCACAGGAAGGTGATGACAGACCCTTGCCATTGTATTGTCCTGTTTTCTGTTGCGCAAGAGTCTTGGGCTATCTTTGAGGACTGGCTGTTTCAGAACTTGGTTGATCTGTTCTCTTGGAATCCCAGGTGAACTCAGGAGGACACACTGTTTGCCTCCCAGTAGATGAAGGAAAGTGAAGGCAGTGACTGCGTGAGCTCTTCCACTCTGCCACCTGCGATAGCCTCACAGGAGTGTTTGACCACATCACTGGGCCTGGCTGGGAGTCACCAGAGCTAGTCTGAGATGGCATGAGTGTCCCATTCTCCAGCGTTAACAGAGCAAGGCAATGTTGCCCAAGTGTTTGACATGCACTAAGCAACTAGGTGCAAGGGTAGTGCAAGGAATCTGGGATCTGTGAGATTACATGGCCACTGTTGGCTAAACTGCATTTTCTTTCTAAATTTAATTTCCACACAGGAAATCAGAGATACAAAGATACAAAGAGATACAAAGGTGAGAAAGGATATTGGAAAATTGCAGCAAAGGTGGACTGGTTCTCTAATGTCTTTTGCTGTTTGGAGGTAGCAATTTAACAGATGTTTTTAAAGTAAGCATACAACTATATGTTCATTGCAGTGTTATTTATAATAGCCAAGGTATGGAAGCAACCTCAGGTCCATCAATAGATGAATTGATAAAGAAGATGTGGTGCATATACGCTTGGCCATAAAAAAATGAAATCTTTGGTGTGATCATTATATATTGATCTAAAATAAATTTTGTCATATTTCATATTCTTTGAAATTTGGCCACTTGTGTATGGTTCATCAGGCAATTAATTCTCTTAAGTCAGTTAGATTAAATAGCACACTCATTCCCTTACCATTCTGGATGTCGGGCAGGGAATAATCATCCCTAAATCCTGCATTTACATGTACCTTAAGAATGTGGAAATCCGATCAGAATAGACCAAAAAGCCCTAGAGCTCTGTGGATTTTAGTGACAGACATGCAGAGCTTCTAATGGTAGATCTGTAATCAAAGGATAACAGAGTAACTTATCTTTATCAACTCAGATAAATGAAAATAAAAAAGTGCTCCTGCTTATCTGGACATTTCTTTAGCAGCCACTGATTATGGATAATCCTCAATTACCCATGAATTCATGAGTTTTTGCGGATAATTAAAATTCTCTGATAATTCCAAAATTTTACTTTGGTGGTTATTGCTTGTTTCTCTTGAGTCAATATTATTTTAAAAACCACTTTTAACAACAGAGGTAACACTCTGAGTACCCACCACCAGTTTTCTCTGGGTTGTTGCGTTTAATCATCCCTTGGGCCCTGTGATGAGAGTGTGTTGCCCTCATGTTACAGAAGAAGAGACAGAGGTTCAGGGAGGTTAAACAGAAGGTCTCCCATTGAGTCATGGTGTTGGGCTGCAACTTCACTTTTCTGACTGAAGACCCATTTTTTTTTTTCCTCTCTCACTCTCTCTCTGAAACAATTGCCTACCCACTAGCGGAAATGTGGTAAAATGTCCTGAAAGACAGGAGGAGGCCGGAAAAAGGCTGAACATCTTGAATTATCAATCCTGAATCACCAAGAATTGACAAATATTTGAGAGAGCTTGAGTTTCTTCATATAAAAGTATTGTAAGGAGCAAATGAGATAATAGGTTAAAAATACTTTGATAAGTACAGTCAGCAATAAATGTGCCCAGGAAGACTGTCAGTCCTGTAAACCCCTGCCCCTTGAGAAGACTCCGTGCCTGGGAAGGAGTCTTCAAAGGGCTGTTTGCACTATTTGAGAGCTGCAACTGATACAGACAAGTGATGGCTGCCAAACAAAGCAACGCATTAAGTGAGGATTGTTGTGACCAGGAGCACATTTGATTGAGATCTCTGGAACTTTCTGGCTAAAAGGCACATAGGTTTTGGTAACTCATTTTGAAGCAAACCAAGTATGTTCTGTCTCTCCACTCCTCGAGCAACTTGCTCCTAAGTAGGTGGCGCACAGAAGACATGGAAGGATGCTCCCGCATTTAAGCCTGTATTGATAGTACAAGTTGGTGATTGGGACTCTACCCTAATGTTTCCTTCATAGGTAGAACTCCGGAAACTGATGAATTACTAATTGAGCAATGTCCTGACCTAAATAGTTCAAGTATTTGATGAGTCTAAATGTTTTCACCCCTGTTAAAAAAATGAAATTGAGTTACATAAGGGTAGCTATCTCAGCTTTTTGTCATCTCTCTCTCTATTCATTTTCGGAGAACATCAGCTGACCCAGACTTTGTAATGCCTGGCATAGTAACTGAGGAACGACATACGTATTTGTTGAGTAAATGAACTCCGGAAGCATCTAGAGAAGCCAGGCTCTTTTGTGAGAAGGGTGACCTCTTTTTTGGTCTTTATTCACATGAAGCTTGTGAAATAGGTTCTTTGTTGTTGTTTTTTTTAATAATTGAAATTTTTATTGAGATAATTGTAGATTTACATGAAGTTGTAAGAAATAATATAGAGAGATCCTGTGTACCCTTTGACTAGCTTCCCCCAACGGTAATGTTTTAGAAAACTATAGCAAAATATCACAACCAGGATGTTGACATTGTGACAGTCCACCCATGTCATTTGTATAATCTGCTGATTTTACTTAAATATTTTTAGAAGTAATTTTAAAATGATGATGTGTGATTGGGGGAGAATAAAAGCCAGGTTGTGGTCTCCCATGGCAAAGATGGATCCAGAACTTTCTGGACATCCGTTGGGATGATGCTGGTTCCAGCCGCAGAGGAGGACTGAGTGTGGGATCATCTGGGGAAGTGGGGGGTGGTCCCTGTTGGGGAGAGGAGGTTTCCCCTGGAGGCATGGGGCTGAGAACACGAAAGAACTGTATTGCAGCCCAAGGGGCAAGGAAAAGCATTGTCCTGCATTTTCCAGGAATGGGAAATTCCTGGAAAATTCTTGGCCCCCTGTTGGGTGCCTTTCCTGCTTGAGAACCACCCCCAAACCCCCAGCCTCCAGCCCATGTGGTGGGAACAGGTACAGTGAGTCGTTTAGGCTCGCAGGGGCCCTAAATCTGGCCTACACCCAAATCTCAGACCACACCCTCCCCCTTCTGAACCAGAATTTCCAGGTTTGAGAAGACTTAACCTAGGTCTTTGTTATCTTTTTCTTTTATGTGGTTGTTTTTCTTATTGAGTTCAGGCAAACAAATATGGAGGGATGGGAGTGGCTCTTTTTATTCATTATTTGACAGTTTCTTTCCAGCCCCAAATCTCATCTGCCCTCAACAACACACACAGCATCCCACCCCAGAAAGATTGGGTCATTAAAGCCCATGGACATTAGTCCACTTCTCCAATGGCAGTGACTCCTAGGGCATGCAAACCTGCAGCTCCCCTGATCCAGAGGAAATGGGGTGAGAGAGGAGGGTAGTAGTAGGGTCGTGTGGGTGAGAGGCTTGTTCAGCTCCTGGGATTCCTGGAAACCAGTACCCTACTGAGCCTAGGGGTTTCCTCCTTAGTGGGAACTTTGTTTCTATTTGGGGGGGAAGAGCCATCCAGCATTGTTACGCCCCTGGATTAAATCCTGCATTCCAGGTGAGAAGACAGAGGTTCTGCCCACCCTTCCCATTTCCTGTGTAGACTTAGAAGGGTCTGGATTTCAGCCTGTACCAGTAACTCAAGGAGTTAGCTCTTCCCTCTGAGCCAGGCCTTCCTTGTGGGGTGTCCAGGCAGCTAGCATTACCTTCACTGCTTTCACTTAGGCAAACCCAGGAAAGGCAGCATTTACATATTATCTCTTATTTGATTTGCTACTCTCTGCCATAGATTTGGAAAAGAAAAGACACCCCTTTCACAAGAACGACTGGTCCTTAAACAAATAACCACATAGCAACAACTTCCTATGTGGGAATACTGGTAACTTTTTCCCCAGGAAAAGTTAATATAATTAAATGCTTTGGCACAAGCACTTATAGTATATTGTTTAATAAGGGTTTAAGAATCTGGCTTTTAAAATGGAAGCTCCTGGAGAAAAGAATAATATAGTTTATACAAAGAAATGTGACTCTTTCAAGGGATTTGAAAACTCACATGTTAAATTATCCTTTTGTTCTTTTTAAAAAATCCTTACCCGAGGATATGTTTGTTGATTTTAGAGCTTTGATTTTAGAGCAAGAGGAAGAGAGAGAGGAGAAAGAGAGAGAGAAACATCAGTGTGAGGGAGAACCATCAGTTCGTTGCCTCCCTTGCACACCCCAAATGGGGATCGAAGCCGCAGCCTAAATATGTGCCCTGACCGGGATGGAGCCTGCGACCTTTCGGTGTACAGGACGACACCCCAACCAACTGAACCACCCAGACAGGGCAAATTATTCTTTTCAGCCTTTGTGTATAATTGTTTCTCAAATAAGCAGGTTATTCCTGGCAGAATTTTTTCTCTGCCCTCACTCTTTTGGTTTACTAGGTTATTTTTAAGTATCAAACATTTTCTTTAGGGCATAGTCTGACGTTAAGGAAATGGATGGATATCAGAAAAAAGGATGGTGAATTTTCTGTTTGATTGCTCTGAATTTTTCTTTGATCCAAAGATTTGTCTCCATGATTCCAAATCTTCACATATTAATAAGCAACCAGATAATTTCAAAATGTCCATTAATATATAAACACAGCTTGACTTGAGAGCTGCCTTTGCTTCCCAGGTTTCATGATGATTTCTCTAGTGCTTTTAAAAACTTTGACTTTCTATGTAGTACATATAGGCTTGCTTTTGTAAATTAAGGAGAGTGTGCTTCCACCTCACCCTCCGAGGTATGATATATAACGATTTAACGAAGAACATAAAAATTGGCTCTAATCTTGCCGTTCAGAAATAACCACTGTTAATTTTTTAATGCATTTTCCAGGCTTTTTCTGTGCATAAATAGTTAAAACAGTTACTTTTATATCGTATATTGTTTCTTCCATTTCTCATTAAATGACATATCCTGGGCACTTTCTCATATTGTTAAATCTTTCCCCCAAACACTGTACATACCTTTCGAATCCCAATAAACCCAGCCCCAGCTTGAAGTGTGCCTCTTGGACCAGTGTGCCGCCACCTTTATGTTAGACAGCGCTCGTGTGTGTGTGTGTGTGTGTGTGTGTGTGTGTGTTGGACCCTTAGTGTCCTCTCATCTTCCTCCTTCCTCCCCATGTGTGTTTTTCTACATGTTTATTTTTAGTTCTACTTTCCTGCTTGCCACTGTCGACCAGAAGCTGGAGGCTGAGTGGCCATTCACTGCTCACCGACTCTCTGCCCAAGCACATGCCCACTGCAGGCGGCGGGGAGCAGCCTTGCTTCCCTGGGAAAGTGGGTGTTAGCCCTGGTCTGCATCAGCGTGTTTGGATATAAACGGGGCTGGCTTTCTTTATGGCTCTTTTTGGTGTTTACTTTTGGGCCTGAGATCGCATGTTCTCAATGTTGACTTCTAACTGGAAAGAGCATCTCATTCAAGAGGGCAAACCCATTTCTTAGTGGCTGGTATGGGACTGGCTTGGCCTATCAGGTGACCACGTGAAATGGATTTTGGGTCTTTGACTAGTGCTCAGCAACCCAAACCTGAGTGTTAAAGGTCAGGAGCTATCCTGTCTACAAAGGTGCTGGCTAAGGGCCTTCAGCTCATGTAAGTTCCTGAGAATCAGGGAAAGCAGGATTTGAGCAAACCTCCCACCCCCACAACCTCCCTCCTGGGTTCTCCACCCATCTTTCCACCTGCTGAGTGGGTTTCAGACTTTTCCCTTTACTGCTAGTGCAATAATGAGAGACACGCTGAACCAGTTGTTTCTGAGCTTGATTCCAAGTCCCCATTTAATCCGAAATTGCCTCTACCCTTCTTATCCTTCTCTGTTGTTCATATTCACTTTCCCAAAGTGTGAGGGCATTTTGAGATACAGATGACGTGCTGTCCACACAGTTCCCCGTCACTTGTCTCTGTTTATTCATGTGCAGATTATCAAATGCTTTAATGGTTATGGCCCTGGTGAGAACCATGAGCCTCAGATGGTCTGTGAACCACATCATTGATTGCTCAGGCCTTTGATTCTTTGCTTCCTGTGATTATAAACCTTGCTTCTCTTCCTCTCCTGTGAGCACACGCCTTCCTTCTAGATGGAGGCCTCATGCAACTTTCTTCCAGCCTGTCTCATTTTCCCCTCCCTTCATTCCTAGTCTCAGTCTCTCTCTCTCTCTTTCTCTCTCTTAAGATTTTTATTTATTTATTTTTAGAGAGACGGGAAGGGAGGGAGAAAGAGAGGGAGCGAAAGATCAATGTGTGAGAGAAACATTTATCAGTTGCCTCTCACACGCCTCCACATGGGGACCTGGCCCACAGCCCAGGCATGTGCCCTGACTAGGAATAGAACTGGTGACCTTTCGGTTTGTAGTCTGCTGCTCAATCCACTGAGCCACACCAGGCAGGGCTCAGTCTCGCTCTTTTTATGTTAAGCATTCATTCATTCATTCATTCATTCATTCATTCAGCTTTTACTGGATATTTGTATGTGGCAGGCCCTCTGCTGGAGGCCAAGTGTACAGTGTACAGGCATGAGCAGCACAGTTTCTGCCTTCCGGGAGCGCGCTCTTCCTCACCTAGGGAGCTAGGTGAGCAGCTGAATGTCCAAGGTGGGGATCACTCTAACGGTGGGCAAAGGCCTATGGAAACACAGGGGAAAGGGGGCAGAAGTGTGTTCAGGAGTCGGGAAAGCCATTAGTGACACCCGCTTCAAGAGTTTTCTAGGCCAACATGGGGCGGAGGCAAGAGAGCAAGTATGCAGAAGGAGCAGCACATGTGGAGGCTGGAGGCACAAACAGTATGGTCTGTTGATGAAAATCAGCTAGTAAGATGATCTGTGCAGAAATCAAGGGCAGGAGTTACACTTGGACAAAGTAGCCTGTAGCCACATGATGAAGACCCTCGTATACCAAAACGATGACAGCAGCTGACACTTCCATGGTCCTTAACATGTACAAGACACTGTCTGAGCATTTTATAGATGTTAATTCACTTAATTCTCATAATAATACTAAGAGGTAGGGACTGTTAATGTCTCCATTTTATAGATGCACAAACTGAGACCAGGGAGGCTGTGATTTGCCAGAGGTCGTCAGACAGCAGGCGTTGGCCATGATTGCGGCCAGGGACTCTCCTCTGGGTGACCAGATGGCCCAGAGTCTGCTCTCACGACGGCCCAGCCTGCTGTCCCCGCACCCTGCAGAGTTGTACGTTGTCATGCTGGCCGGAGGAGCTATGGACGGGGTTAGGTAGTGGGAAAAATGTTCTGAAATTTTTACAAGAAATTCTTTACCTTTAGAGACAGGAGGAAGAGTGCTTGGAAGTCCCTGTAGTTTTTGGGAGGGAGTGTGGTGGAACAGTGTTGTAGTATCGCTTTCTTAGTGTGATGTGCACTGAAAAGGCAATTCCAGACCCTATTATTAAACCAATGTTAATTTATAACAAAACATACCCTATATGCACATAGAATTTGATGTTTGAATTAAACAAGAAATATGTTTGTGTGATTTGAAGTATTTACTGTTAAGAAAAGGAATTGTGGTGTTTTGTTTTTTTTTTTAAAGATACTTTTCTTAAGTCCCTATGGCCCTACCTTCCACTTCTGAGTTGGTGGGAGGCCAACAGTTTCACTAGCAGAACCTCTGGGGAGTCCCCGGAAGGGGGAGGGAGGAGAGGGAAGCAGCTCATCTGGAATTGTGTCCCTAACTGGTACCTCTTCCATGAGGATCTTTTTACTCTTTTTAAATTGTAATAAAATGTACACAATCTAAACTGTATGATTTTAACCATTTTTAAGTATACAGCTCGGCGGCCTTTAGTGTACAACACATTGCTGTGCAATCATCGCTACCTTTCATCCCCAGAACTCTTCACCTTACAAAACTGAAACTGGATTCCCCCATTAAACACTAACTCCCCATTTTCTCTTCCCCACCACCTATGCAACCATCATCCATCATTCTACTTTCTGTCACTATGAATCTGATTACTGTGGGTACATCATAGAAGTGGAATCATACAGTACTTGTCTGGTTGTGTCTGGTTTACTTCACTTATAATGTCTTCAGGGGACATCCATGTTGTAGCAGGTGGTAGAATTTCATTCCTGTTCAAGGAACAATATTACACTGTATGGTTAGAGCCCATTTTGTTTATCTGTTCATCTCTCAGTGGATACTTGGGTTGCTTCCATCTTTGGGCTCTTGTGAATAATGCCGCTATGAACATATATCAAATATTTACCTGTTAAAATCCTTGCTATTTTTAAATTTTATTTTATTGATTATGCTATTACAGTTGTCCTAATTTTTCCCCCTCTGCCCCTGTCCACCCAGCACTCCCACTCCCTCAGGCAATCCCTACACCATTGTTCATGTCGATGGGTCACGTGTAGGTTTTTTTATTACTTTATTTCCTCTACTCTATTTTATATCCCTATAGCTATTCTGTAACTACCTGTGTGTACTTTTTAATCCCACCACCTCTTCATCCATTCCCCCATGACCTCCTCCCATCTGGCAACGTCAAAACACTCTCCATATCCATGATTCTGTCTTTTTTCTTCTTGTTTGCTTAGTTTGTTTTTTAGATTCAGTTGTTGATAGATATACATGTATTGCCATTTTATTGTTCACAGTTTTGATCTTCTTTTTCTTAAATAAGTCCCTTTAACATTTCATATACTAATGGTTTGGTGATGAGGAACTCCTTTAGTTTTGTCTTATCTGGGAAGCTCTTTATCTGCCCTTTGATTCTAAATGATAGCTTTGCTGGGTAGAGCAATCTTGGCTATGGGTCCCTGCTTTTCATGACTTTGAATATTTCTTGCCAATCCCTTCTAGCCTGCAAAGTTTCTTTTGAGAAATCAGCTGACAGTCTTATGGGAACTCCCCTGTAGGTAACTAACTTCTTTTCTCTTGCTGCCTTTCAGATTCTGTCTTTATCTTTAACCTTTGACATTTTAATTATTATGTATCTTGCGGTGGGCATCTTTTCATCCATTTTGTTTGGGTCTCTCTGTGCTTCCTGGACTTGTCTTTCTATTTTTTTCACCAAATTAGGGAAGTTTTCTTTCATAATTTTTTCAAATAGATTTCTAATTTCTTGCTCTTTCTTTTCTCCTTCTGGCACCCCTATGTTGTGAATGTTGGACCTCTTGAAATTGTCCCAGAGGCTGCTTACACCATCCCCCCTTTTTTTGGATTCTTTTTTCTTCTTCTTGTTCTGATTGGTTGTATTTTGCTTCCTTATGTTCCAAATCATTGGTTCGAGTCTCAGATTAATCCACTCTACTGTTGTTTCCCTGTAAATTGTTCTTTATTTCAATTAGCATATCCTTCATTTCTGATTGGATCTTTTTTATGCTGTTGAGGTCCTCACTAAGTTGCTTGAGCATCCTTATAACCAGTGTTTTGAACTCTGCATCTGATAGATTGCTTATCTCCATTTTGTTAAGCTCTTTTTCTGGAGTTTTGATCTGTTCTTTTACTTGGACTATGTTTCTTTGTCTCTTCATTTTGGCAACTTCCCTGTGTTTGTTTCTATATATTGGGTAGATATGCTATGACTCTGTGTCTTGGTAGTGTGGCCTAATGTAGTAGGTGTCCTGTAGGGTCCAGTGGCACAGCCTCCCCTGTCACCCAAGCTGGGTACTTGAGGTGTGCCTTTTGTGTGGTCTGAGTACCCCCACTCTTGTAGTTGAACCTTGATTGCTATTGGCAGATCAATAGGAGGAATTTACCCAGACCAGTCAGCAACAATGACTGACTGTGACCACTGACCACCAACCTCTGCTCTCCATGGAGGATCAGCTGTGTAGGGACAGGGTGGTGGTACTCCAGTGTGGTCTGTAGCTGTTCACTGGGTGCACAGGCACTGGGGTTTCCCAGGTGATGAAGGCCAAGGTCAGCCCTACCTGTGTTTTTCCTGGGACCACTCTGCCTGAGCAATAAAGCAATCCGAGATGACTGCTACTTGTGCTGGGCTTGGAGATTCCCAGGTGAAGCCAAGCTGTGAATCTAGGCTGGTTGCTGCTAGTGTTGGGCCTGGGGCATCTCAGCAAGAGGCATTGGGGCTGGCAGCTTGTTAAGGCTGGCTGTTGTTTGTTTGAGAGGATTTAGGAAGTTGTGAAGCATGAGCTAAGACCAGCCATTTGTATGGAAAAGCCACTTGGGTGGGCCCATAAGTTTGGTGGGTGGGACGAAGTGTTTGGGGATCTCCAGGGTGGTGCAGACAGTGTTCGTCAGGTTGATGGAATCTCAGATATGACATTGGCCTGCCAGCTCTGTGGCTGTGTTGGGGGAGGGTTCAGAGAAGGGACAGTGGCCTCTGCTTGCCTTTTTGTCTGGAAAAAGGCTGCCCCCCAGCTCTCACCTTGATACCAGACACTTCATTTTCTCCCTGTATGCCACTGGTACCTTTCAAGTTGCTCCCCTGGTACTGGAGCTCAGAGGGAGTGAGTCAGAGTAAGTTCGTGTGTGGGTTCTTTAAGAGGATCTACTTGTGACTCTAGAAATTTCTTCTACCAACTGAATCTCTGCTGGTTTTTGCAGCCAGAACTTAGGGGGGAATTATCTTCCTGGCACTGGAACCCTGGGCTGAGCAACCTGATGTGGGGCTGGGACTCCTCACTCCCAAGATTACCCTTTGGGCTTTTTCCACCATACATGGATGTGGGACCAGCCTCTTTTGCTTCTCTGCCCCTCCTGCCAGTCTGGATGGATGTGGTTTCTTTAATTCCATAGTTGTCAGACTTCCATTCGACTTGATTTCTGATGGTTGTGAGTGATGATTGTTCTATATTTTAGTTGTAATTTTGATGTGGTTGTGCAAGAAGGTGAGCCATGTCTACCTGTGCTGCCATCTTGAGAGGAAGTCCTCAAGTCCTTGCTTTTAGTTCTTTTCGGTATTTCATAAGGTTTTAACTCCTCCTAGATCCAGTTTGGGAAATATAATGTGTTTGTGTTCATGGGCATGGAAATTGCCTCTTTCTCTCCTTTTCCTTCCAGCTTTATCAAATGAATCATACTTAATATATTAGAGGTGCGTTTCAGAAGGAGTGTGTTTTAGAATGGGTATTCCCCCTGACTTTTATGAAATAAGGAAGCATTTCATAGTGGAAGCACTTACTGACAAATTCCAAGCAGGAGGCTCTCTGAGCTATGAAAGTGCCAGTGGGGGTAGAAGGGGGGCTTGAGGGAGGGGCAGGGAGAGCAGTGGTCGTTTGAGCACAGTCCAGAAAGTATAAATTATGGGAATTCATAAGTTTGGACGTCATGGTAGTGAATGAAGAAGAGAGAAAAGTCTAGAGTGAACCCCAGAATTGTAGCTTGGGCAGCTAGATGGGAGGTACCGTTAGCGTGACCGGCAAACGAGGGGGGTGTTGAGAGATCACAGAGCGGGCATCTATTTTGGGCCCCTCTGAAGCAGGGGAAGAAGCTCCGCGGATGGGCCTGTCGAGGATGTACAGGGCAGGGATAATTACAGCGTGACTGCATAATGGAACTGGAAAATGAAATAAAGATACTGTATAATTAGTGTGACTTTAGGTTCTTATTCAAAGAAGACGGTTATGCTTCTTTACAGAAATTTCTCATATTGTGTCAGGATTTTTTATTTTGGGAGTTTTCAGTGCAGGTTAATGTTTCCTTAGTTTGTTTCAGAGGAGACAGATGAAACTAGGAGAACAATGTGATATTAAATGTTATAAGTATTTCCGCTTACATTTTCGTACTCTACTTTGAACTTGAATTTTGGGTGAGTTACTCCTTTACCCTTACTAGCACCGGCACCGTCCTGCTCTGTAAACGCTTCTCAGTAGGCTTGCCGGCCCTCGTTCCTCGCAAACTCAGCTCTTCGTTTTTCTGCTCCAAGTTCCATCGTTATGAAATTGGAGTGAAGTATACAGTAAGAACACCTGATGTTACGGAGAGGGTAATGGGTTCATTCTCAGGTATCTCGACCTTGAGACCCGGGTGCAGGTAAGTAGGTGGTTGGATATAAGGGTCTGGTGCTCAGGGGCGGTTTAAGGCTGGAGGTCACTGTGAAAGTCGTCCCAGCGCCCACAGGGATGAGATTTCCAGAGAGAAAAAAAAAAAAAACACAAGAGGAAAAGACTAAAGGCAGAAGACTGCCCTCTTTGTTCCCATATCCCTTTTAGCTGACAGAGTAAGCGATGGGGCCGAGATGAAAGAGGTGGCACCTGGCCTGGACCTTCGTCCCGTTCCACTGTCTTCATATGCTCAGCACAGACTCCAGAGCAAGAAGAAGGGGATTTCAGTGGACAGGCTGGAGGAGACGGTTGGGGGAGAAGAGCCCACAGAAAACACTGCGGAGGTCAGGGTGATGACAGGAGAGCGAGGACAGGTGTCGTAAGTTGGAGGGAGGACACCGAGGGAGGCAGGGCTGTCTACTGTGAGATGCCAGAGGGGACAAGATGATTGACAGGTGTCCACTGCATTTGCCGGCTAGGAGGTCCTCATGACCTCTGTCAGTTGTTTCAGGTAATGGTGGCTTGTAATCCAAGATGGGATTCTTCCAATGTGCTCACTCCTTAGCTCTGGAATTCCAGACACTGTCAGTCTGGGCATGATGCTTCTTATCACCGTTCTTTACTGAAAACACCCTTTAGTTATTCAGAACATGTTCTGAAGATTTCCAGTATGCATTTTAATACCAGTATTTGAACTCAGATACCTCTAGTTCTCTCTCTGCTGGCATCTCCTCAAAACTCATATTACCCTAATTTTAACAATAAAATGGGGAACACTTTTACTTTCTGGATTCCCAACCCCTAAGGTACTTGAGGAGCCAGAGTTTGTGAGAATCTCCATGGACCCTGTGATTCTGGGGGACCTTGGGTAGGGTCTAGCCTTATCTGTTGGCTCCCTTTAGCTTCTGTACTTGGACTGTGTTTTAAGCTGCTCTTTTGAAAATCAGGGCTGTCATGGATTCCAAGTTTATTCTTGGTGTTTCTGCTCTTTTGTGAATTTGTTCCACTGACATTGGTACAATAGGTACAGTGTATTGACTGCCCACCATGTTTGGGGCACCGTAGCGAATATTTGACTATATTGTCACATGTAATTCTTATGTTATGGCCTTATGAGGTGAGTGACATTAACCCCCTTTACTGAATGAGGAAACTATGACTCAGAAAAATTTAAGTAAATTTTTTGGAGCTGGTGGTTCTCAAACATGAGCAGCTGTCAGAATCGCCTGAAAGGCTTTTTAAAACGCAGACCGCTGGGCCCCACCCCCACAGTTCCCGATTCAGTAGGTCATGGATGGACTTGAGAGCCTGCACTTTCAACAAGTCAGGTGCTGCTGCTGGTGTAGGGACCACACTTTGGGAACTGTCATTCTTAGCTATTCAGGGATTCCTGCAGGTCAGGGATTCCCTCGCGGACCTGGCTGACAGCAGCCGCACTCCTTGCTTCATGGGAAGGACACCTTGGGGACACACAACAGAGGCTGCGCACTGTCCGGGATGGATGGGCTTTGTAGGAGAAGATTCAGGTGAATGGCTCTTTCTCTTCTGGGTGAGATCCTGGCATGCATGGGTGCACCAAGGCAAAGGGAAGGGTTGGGAGTAGGTGCTAAGAGAAGGTATTGCCTATATAGAGCTTAAAACAATAACAGTGACTACAAGTCAGCCTGCTTTATTATCATGTATGTGCCAGCAATTCTAAAAAAAGCCCGTGGTAAATACTCTTTCCCCCATTCCCTTTTTCTGCCACTGCCTGGCAGACAAAGAGAAGAAAGCTTCAACACCTTCACGGTTGGAGCTCCAAAGGCAAGGGCCTCGTCTTCTGTTTCTGTTTTCCCCACTTGGTAAGTGCTCAGTCACATGTAATTGGCAGATCTTTCCTCCTTCATCTCAATTTTAATGCCAAAACAACCAAATTTAAAATACTTAAGGAATAAGTATTTAATTCAAATACTTATTCGACATATGAATAAGTATTTTATTCAATATATGGAGCCCTGTATTGGATAGTTAAGTTTCATAGCAACTTAGAATCAGTAACTGTCTGGCATTCATCTGTATATCAGACAGTAGTCTCACCACTGGACACAGACAAACCTGTTGAACCCTCAGAGAGACCTTGCGAGGTGAGTTCTGTATTATGAGTGAGGACAGGGAGGCGCACTGAGGTGAGGTGACTTCCCGAGGTCAGGCAGCTAAGTCAGTGCCCACAGCCTGGATTGCCACTGGGCAGCCTCGCTCCAGAGCCCGTGTACTGAACCACTGTTCTTTACTGCCCATCAGGCAGACAGCTAGTGCCTAAATGTACACACTGGATGCACACATGGAAGGTGGTAGGCATATTAGATGCTCGCCGTCCAGGGGCTCCTCTCTCCAATCGGAGTGGGACGCTGTGTGGGTCACCCGACTTGGTCGTCGCTCTGGGTCCACTCAGGGTGGCAGAAGCTCCCTTCGTGATCATGCCTTTCCTGCAGACTGCTGCAGCACTTACCTCCACTGTAATAAAATGTGGTTTCCCGTGAGGGGGTAGTTATTGGTATTTATAGAGCATCTTATAGCTGAAGAGCTCCAGAAGCAACAATTACCTCTTTAATCCTCTTAGCATCTCTCTGAAGAGGGAAGGGAAGGGCTGTAGCCTGCTCCTTCTCCCTCCTCCTGCATCTCTGCCCCCGCCCCCTTACAGAATGCACACAGCAGCAAGGTGGGAGGAGGAGTAAGTCTTTTTCTTTTAAGTTACATTCAGAACAAGGTGGAAGGATAGGGCTTCTTGCGGGGGCCTCGCGGTCAGCCCACCTGCATGCCACCTTATCCTACCTGGTAGGTCAGTGGAGAAATAACCAGAGTCTGCCTAAAGAAATCCCAGTAGCCACTTGCACTATTCTTATGCTCAAGGAATGAAAGTTTTAATCATAGATTTTTGTTTTTCTTCTCAAGCACTGAATTCTTCTGTCTTGGCAGCTACAGTGTTCAAGACAAGCTATTTAGAGAACTAGAGAAAAGGGAAAGGGATGCAGTCTGGGAAACCTTGGTGTTAGTTGTTTTCCGTGTGTGTGTATTACACGCACATTTGCCTCTCTGCAGCAGCCTACTGGGTATGCATGAAAAAACAGCCGGGGTCTGTGTGATCTGATGTAATTGAATTCAGTGACAGCACCTGACGATGTACTGCAGGGATATAAGGCTCACTTTGGTCATCTGAACTCACCAATGGGATGCTGTGATGGTGGAGGGGGGCGGCGGCAGGGGTCCTTGTTTATACTAATGCTTTCTGTTACAAAGCGTTGCATAAAGCCTAGATAAGTAAGACCTGCTATTGCTGGGATTCAGGACCTTTTCAGATGTTCGAAGCCCCTATTTCAGTGTTGTTAATAATCACTCCCCTGACCAGATCACAGTGCTAGCTAAGTGTGCAAAAAAGATAATATAGTTAGAGAAAAACGTTTAGATTCCCGTTCCTTTTTGCCCTCATGATTCTTCATGAAAAGTTCTGGCTGGATTAACGTCCTTCTTTCTGCCATTAACCACCTCTGCCCAGCCACTCCCTGAGTGTGTATTGTTTGCCAAGCCCCTGAATTCCAGACTTGGGGAGACTCCAGTCTATCTTTGTTTAGGGGTGATCATTTAGTCTCATGGTTTTGCTTTAAAAATTAAAAAAAATATTTTTAATGAGCTTATATCATACCAGGGAATTGAGTTCAGGCTGGTGCGCTAGCCAAGGTCCTGCGACCTGAAAAAGACCGGGCAGGTTGGGTTGGCATCCTGTCACCCATGAGCTTTGCAACTGGAATGACAGAGCTGTGGCACCAGCTGGGTTCTGAGCTCTGACTTACCCTGGCACTCCCTTCCATCCTGTTCCAGCCCCAGCACTGTGGTCCCTTCTTCTCTGCCCTCCTGCAGGACCTCCTCCTCAGCCAACAGCTCTAGTCACTGTTTCCCTCCAGACGGAGGAAAATGTATTCAGTGTGTGTGGAGAGAAAAGAAGGCCAATCAAGGTGATCATGGGATAAAACAGGAAGAGGGAGGCCACAGATTTCACCTCCAGGAAGGCAACGATCAGAGGAGAGCTGTCAGTATCCTCCACATAATTATAGAGGAGAGCTAAAGTTCTTGGAAACGGCAGGAAAGTCAGGAAGCTCTTTCACGAGGGCTGCGGAAAGCCAGTGGGGACCCTTTGCAGTGGAGACAATGACTTCTCGGCCTCAGACTTGGAAAACCACTTCGAAGGGATGGCTCATGGAGCCAAGCAGGGTCTGTGGCTTTCTTTAGATGTTCTCCAGGTTTCTGACACGTGTCATGCAGCTTCAGTGGAGAGGCCATTCTGCAGCTGCTTCTGTAGTGACTGTGACTCTGGGGCATGCGGCCAGGTGTGTGCCATGGCAAGCAGGTGTGAGAAGGACGTGTGGACTTCCATTGTGTGCCCAAGTAAATCTGCTTCCTGGCAGCTTTTTCTTTCTCCTCCCACCCCAGCCTTTTTCTTTTCTATCACCAATTACCATCCAGCGTGGAATGGTTTTATACACAAGGACCACCCAGCAGGGAAAGGTTTGCTTTTCAGTATTGTGTGCTGAGCACAGCAGAGCAGAGAAGAACCTTCCTGAGGGGGAAATGCTGTAACATTCTGCATGTTTTCCGGCTGCCCTTACAGGTATTTCCAAGTAAGAATGCAAACAGGCCTGAAATAGAATGTATTAGTAAGCGTAAAAGAAAGTAAAGTGTATTTTTTGCAAATATGGCTAAATCAGATTATTGCAGAGAGTGAGTGAGCCAGGAGAAGACGACAGAAGGTCGGAATGCTGGGGCTGAGTATCGTGGCGGCCCCTGGTTGTCCCCAGGCCTGCAAGACGGATGGGGCCTGAGGATGCCTGGGCCGGGGTGGCTCTCGGAAGACTGAAGGCTTCTTGAGGTGACTGAGCGGGTTTTATAGCCCCTTGTGCTCCTGCTTCTCTATGTTGTGGAGGAAGTGAGAGACAGGCAGTAGTGAACCCACCAGGTTCAGTGGAAAGGCTTCCCCCACGTCAAACATAGCTGCCACCAGCCGTCTCTCCTGGTGGCTGACGGAGGAGGCCGGGTCAGAGGGAGCCGAGGCGGCTGGGGCTCTGAGCGTGGCAGGAATCCCGGGAGGGAAGGATTCTTGAATTGTGAAGGCCAGACTGTGGATCCTTGACCACATCCCCCAAACTCTCTATAATTCAGTTTCTTTTTCTGTGAACAGAATTTGTATACTTTCTCAGGGAGTCGTACGTTCAGACAAAGTCACAGAGAAGGGAAGGTTGAAACTTTCAGGAGAAAATCGCTCAAAATGCCAAGACGTAATGTTATTATTTCCCCCTGCAGATTGGCTAGAGTTTAACACCTGGTAACAATAGGAGTGTGTGACTGCCTCTTGTGATGTCACTGTTCACAGTGGAACAGAGTTCAATCCCAGGCAGTTTCTTCTGCTGTCTGTGTGCGGCTCTGGCAACCAGATGGCTCTGAGGGCCTGATGCTAAGGCAGTTCCCCATCCCAGGGTCCCTTGGCTGGGCTCCAGCACTGCAGTCTCGTCCCTCTGTCTCGGTCAAGTTAACTCTGGGCTCCTCAGCTTCCTGTGGGTCCTAGACAGCTGCTCCTATATTCTCATTTGCAGAAAAAGGCCATCACCATTTTAATGGGTATTTTTTTATGCTAACTTGACTGGAACATTGGGTGCCCAGGCATTTGGTCAAACGTTATTTTTGGTGCTTCCGTGAGGGTGTTTTTGGATGAGATTACATTTAAATCAGTAGACTAAGTAAAGCAGATTGCTCTCCCAAAACTGGGTGAGCCTCATCCAATCAGTTGAAGGACTGAATAGAACGAAAGGTTCACCCATCTCCCAAATAAGGGGAAATTCATGCTTCCCGATGGCCTTTGAACTAGGACATTGTCTTTTTCTTGCCTTTGGATCGCGTTTGAAACACGGGCTCTTCCTGCGTCTGGAGCCTGCCGGCCTTCAGATGGGAACTTGCTCCTGGGCCTTGAGCTCGCCCCGTCCCTCCGCAGATCTTGGGACCTGTCAGCCTCCATAGTCACGTGCCTCAGTTCCTGATAATAATTCTCTGTATTTGTTTTGTTGATTCGCTTTTTCTGAAGAATCCTGGCTAATAATATAATCAACTGCCAAGCAAAATCGCACTTTGCGGCCCACCCAAAATGCCCCTTTCTCTATCAACAGCATTTCACGAGGCAGGGAGTGGGCAGAGCATACACCGCGGGTCTCTCGTAGTCTGGTCTTTGTGTGACAGACAGTGAGTCATAGACTTAGAGCCATGGAGGCCCTGCTTTTAGAAAATTCAATGCATAGAAATTTAAATCTATGTGAAAAGATAAGATAGGAGCTAATTTTTCACATTAAAATAGGGTTCTTTACAAGGCTCTTTTAATTAACAAGTTTCTTTTTATGTGGACAATTTTAATTTACACTGACCTTTTCAGGAACACATGGATTCCCTCAAATGAACTGCCCCTCTCCTATGAGCCTCTGTAGCATCACATTGAGCAATGTGATTGATCAACTCATGAGGTTGATAATTTGAGGACTAACTTCACAGGCTGTTCTCTAACAACTGGCCTGGACATGGGAGTTTCCCTGTGGCAGAGGGGGCTTTGGTTGATTTGTATCTTTTTTGTTTTCTGGGGTTTGATTTTATTGGATCGACTCCGAGTCAATATTCTAGTTCTTTTTTACTCATTTGGTGCCCACAGCCAGCCTCAGCTCACATGGCGATAGCAGATATCCCAGCAGAAGGTGCCGGGTAACGGGCATCAGTTACGATGGGTCCTGTAAGGGGCGCCTGTTGTCAGGAAGCTGGTATCAGGCTCAAAAGAGTTCTGAAGAGCCAGTGAGACTGAGATTTTTCTCTCTGCTCTGACAGCAGAACACTGTGTCTTACACAGACCCTTGGCCATATTCATCAAAAGTCAATATCATCTGAAATGGAAAGTGTGAAAACATCTTTTAATATAGGCTTATTCATTAATAAGCAAAGCTTGTGGGTTCATGGCCCTTTCATTCTTGTTTTAACAACCTGGGCACTTCAGAATCTCAAAAGGGCAACCTTTATTCTGAGCACAGCCTTGGAACACTCCCTCCTAAGCCTCAGGAAATGGCTTTCCAAGCTCCCCTCCCTACACAGACATCATCTGCTCTAATTCTCATGACATCACTCACTCTAAGCTAGAAGGGACTGATACCGACTTTGTTTTATGCAGGAGCTGCAAGCCTGAGGTCAAGTTTCCCATGTTAACTATTTAAAGGATGCAGATTTTTTCCCCCTGAGGATGGAGGCCTCCCAGGCTCCCCGGAATCACAGAGATGGGTGCCCACAAACTTATGTGATGATGGTTAAATACATCTGGCGATTCGCCCATATGCCATGGTGAATATACTATGAGAAAAATGACATTATCTTTAGAGCCTTCCACTGAGCCCAAAATGAAGTGTTGACTCGACTTATCTCAGACCACAGCATAAGCAGTGACTCTATATCCTGTAGGTGCTAGCATAGATTTTTTTAGTATAGACCGTCCACATGACCTAAATGAATAGAATGCTTTCCCAAGCTTCCCTTTCATGGTATTACCCTGGTGTCTGACTGCTCACGCTCTTTACACCCCTCCATTTAATCTCCACCACTCCCATTTCCGAGCCTTTATCTCAAGCTCACACTTACATTTGCCTGAGCTTGACCATTTGCACGGGCAGCTGTTCGCTGGCTGAGGCCAGCCCTGCGGAGAGCCATGTGCTGCCTGGGGCTCAGACACCTTGGAAGCTGCATTCCGGCCTTCAGCACCAGGGGGACGTGCTGCTGGACATGATGTTCCCCACTCTAGATAGCGTGGGAGAGCGGGGAACGGGGCCTAGCCACAGCTGCCAGGCCAGGCACTAAAGGTGCTGGTTACACCTGGCCCGGGCATGAGACGGAGCAGGCCCTGCTGGAGTGTCTCCAAGTTGTTCTGGGTGCAATCTTTCACAGCCCCGATGTGAGAGCAGCACTCCCCGTACGCCACAGCCGTCGCCTTTGCTGCTAAGCCTTAATTGGGCCTGGGAAACCACTTGAGGGTTGTGCTAGCCCTGCCTAAGGACTCAAGAGACATTGTTCTGAAATTAATTATAGTGTGATAAATATTGTGAAACAGCAATACTGCCCTTGGAACTGTCATCAAAGTCAGCTGCTGCAGGGCGCTGGGACATTCTGACTTGCTAGATTCTTTTACCACCCGGGGCTATTAGGTTCCTGTGGTGCGTGCAGGAAGGAAATCTGGGGGCCTGCCCCAGCTTTCTTGGAAGATAGGGAAGTGATTGGGGTGGGGAAGAGGTTTTAAGACAGAAGGAGGAAACAGGATAGGTGTTGAAGGAAAATGTTATGATGTCAGTCCTACTGTCTCTTGGTCGTTACTTTCTTAGCGTAAGGGAGTTAGCCAGGCTCACCGGCCTCATTCACTGTGTACTGAAAAGGAGAATAATGCTGTGCAGACGCTGGGGATTTGATAACTTTTGGGGTTGGGCACATTCAGATTTCCACGGCCCATTTCCATGCCTGTCACAGAATCATCCTACCCCATGTACATTTGGTTGTAACTGTGGGGTAACTGGAGGGTGTGAGTTTGTGTGTACTATCCACGGAATGTTTGTGTCCCCCTCCCAATTCGTATGTTGACACCTAACCCACAATGCCACGGTGTTAGGAGGTGGGGCCTTTAGGAGATGATTACATTATGAGGGTGGAGCTATCATGAATGAGATTAGTGCCCTTACAGAAAGACCCCAGAGAGCTCCCTTACCCCTTTCACCATGTGAGGGCACAGTGAGAAGATGCCATTATGAACCAGGAAACAGGCTCTCACCAAACACTGAACCTGCTGGTGTCTCGATCCTGGACTTCCAACCTCCGGAACTGTGAGAAACAGCTCTCTGTTGTTTATAAGCCACGTAGTCTGTGGTATTCTGTTGTGGCAGCCCAAACGGACTAAGACAGTGTGCCAGCTGTCTCAGGACAGAATCTCAAGCCTTGATCGAATGTGTCTGGGAACGTCGGGCGATGCTGTTCTGGTCTGTAACAGATGGCGGTTACTTGAGCTCATCATGTTGGACAAAATACTCACCAAACTAACGGCAGAGGTGAAATCAGCTTCTGTCAGGAACACTTTTATTTCCTTTATTAACTTGCGTTTTACTGTAAAATGCATACATCCTCATGGGAAAAGGTTGCTTTAAATTTACTCTTCAAAGTGATGCAAAGATAAGGATATATATATATATATATACATATATATATATATATATATACGTATATATATATATATATATTTTTTTTTTTTCCTGTGTCTGGAGGGAAAGTTCCTTTGTCTAAAAGAAAATTCCACCAGAGCCTGCATAGCAGATGGGCTCCGACTCCTGAGTGAGGCAGTTCTGACTCGAGTCCCCTCCCCCCTCTGCCACTCACCGGCCATGAGAACTGGGCAAGGCAAGCTCGCTTCCTCAGCCATGGGGCACGGTGAGAGGACTCACTGAGATAATATACGACATGTCACACACAACCGGGCACAGAGAGGACACGCTCATTGTTAATTGTTAAAAGTCATTGAGAGCCCTGCACTGATGGTTCTCAATCATCTCCCGTTTAGCACATTTCTCCCGGAGACTCGCAGCAGACAGCTAGACCACAATCAAGGTGGGTGTCCCCACTAGGAAGCTGGAGTCACAAACACACGCATGTAGCTACCATCTTTTACAACCGTAACAGGTCATGCAAGGGCCACATGGAGAGAAGGAACCTTCCCGATGCAGGGCGCTGGCTACCTCTCCCCCTGCAGTCATTGTGGGCTTCAAGCCTGCCCACCTGGCACATCGAGACTCCATTAGATACATTTCCTGTAAAAAGTGACAAGACAAATCTTTAGAATGTTAGATAAAAGTCTTGATTTTACTGGAACACTTGGCAAGTGTGCTGAGCACCCACCTGAGCCAATAGAATCTTCTTGAGGTTGGGTGGAGGGAAGTAAACACAATCATTGGGTTGTTATGATTTATATGCTTGAGTCGATGAACTTGCCTAAAAAGTTCCCAGATGCAAATATTTATTTCTTCTAACAGCCATATGTACACATGACCTTATAATAATGCAGGGCATAACAATGACATTAGTTTTAATGACTTCTTAGAATGAGCTAAATATGAAATATCATCAGGGACTATTTCCAATTAGTTTAAACAATGATATGCCTTCTCCAATTATCCAAGGTATCTCTCTTTCCAGTTTTTCAAAGTTATCTTCCTTTTTACAATCAAGGACTTTCTTTCTAGTTAAGGAAGTAAAATGTTTAGTTCTCCAAGATGTGAAGAATGCCAGAATGGTTCATTTGGGTTTATTGCTCATTTAAGTCCTATGTACTTGGGAGAGTTAATAAATATATATTTAGGCAACTTTGAAAGGATGAAAGCACTCCAATATTTTACACTAGTAGAATACAGAAAGAATGTATAAGATGATTTATTGTTGTCTGTCAAGGGCTGACAGGCTTAATGGTGTGAAAGAGTAAAAAACCTGGAAATATATATTCACCTACTATAGGAAAAGCTTTTTTTTCTTTAAAGAATGTTCTTTTACATGCGTATGTTTTCTCACGTTTCTTTGTTTTCCAAAGGATGTGGACAAATGTCTTAGTAAATTACCTGTGTTGTTAATGTCTTTATGAAGTTCATGTGCAGTTTGCAAACTTCAGACTCTTTAGTGATTGTACTAGTTAGGATGAAGATTGACTGCAAGTCCTAGAAAACTACAGGTACTTAGTAAAACAGAATAGGGGCTGATTGTATAGTCTCGGAGCTGGTGTAGGGTTGGCATGGTGGTGGCAGGGACCCAGACCCCTTCTTGCTTATTTCTCTGCCTTGTGTGGCCTTGATTTCATGGTGCAAAATGGGGGCATCCATGTCCCAGGCAGGGAAGGGGGAGCAAAGGACTCATGTGAACTGGCTAGAGCAGAGACGGTCATGCCTGATGACAAGGAAGGATGAGAAATAGTCTCCATTCTGAGGTATATGGGGTCCACTCGAAATCAGGGGCTTTCTCCTTAGAGAGGAAAGAGCCAATAGCTAGCAGTGAACAGCCAGCCGTCTCTGCTGCCGTAACAAACTTTAGGTATACATACAATAGAAACGGCCCATTAAAAACATTTAAAAACAAGTTGAGTTTCTTTTTATGGTTGTTTTGGACTTAGATTCTACTAGTGTTAAGATTTGGAAAACCCTATACATATATCCAGGCCTGAAGTACACATTGTTTGTTTAAAATTATGTAATGCAGTTATTCAAACTCTAATAAATTTTATTTAAATTTTCATATCTACTCCCCATATGACTGGGGTTGGGCAGTATATAGTAATTTCACAAAAGCCCAGTTTATGAAAACTGACTAAACCTAAGACCAGGAAGTGGCAAGAAAGTACCAAGTAGGTGATTAGACTGGAAGGCACCTAGGCTGCAGCAAGAGATGAGGGGCGGCGCAGGAATGTTTATTTGAGGGGGGTGGGGAGGGGTAAGAGAAAAGGGAAAACAGGGATAAGGGAAGAATGCAAGGATCGTTAGAAGTCAGAGCAGCGGTGACCTTTGTGTTGACTGGGAACCCTAGACCTGAGTCCCAAAACTATAATCCGAGCCAGACTGAAGACACTGATTTGCTCTGTGGCCAGGATCTTTGAGTGAACATGTGGTACCAACAGAACGACAGAGAAGACGACTTCTGCTTATGTAGGAAGAGGAGGTCTTAGGCCGGGATGGGTGGGTTTTGGTAACAGAGATATTCAGGAACCCTTTGGCTGAGATCAGGCTAAACTCCATACCCACAATGTGCCCAATTTCCAATGTGTATAGAACCTGGATAGTGCTGAGTTAATTCTCATCACCGCATGTCTCCAGAGAGAGGCTGGGAGGCAGCCGCTAGGTGAGCAGAGATGAAACAGAATGGATTCTGGCTTCCAGGTTGGAAATGGGTACTGGGGAGTAGTGGGGAAGATGAGCTCTGGGACTGCGAGGGCATGGGAAATCATCTTAAGACCCCGGACTGATCTTGGGCCCCAAGAAAACACCAAAGTTGTTGTTGTCATTGACCACCACACTTTGTTACATTATAGTTTGTTGTGATATGGTTAAGTTCTCTGCAGTGCAGTGATTAAAGAGTAGTAAAGAGAAACAAGAATCGTATTGCCTTGCTTTGTGTGGTAGAGCCTTTTCCTTCTGTGGAATGTTATCTAAATTAAGAATTTCTGTCAGTTTTCAAAATAGAATTTAGGTAGCAGATAGTCATGCACAATTTTATTATTTTACCTTATCATTTTTAGTTAAAATCTAGATAATATACAACATTATATTAGTTCAGGTATATAAAATAGTTATTCAATATTTACGTACCTAGCAAAGTGATCATCATAGTAAGTCAAGTAACTATCAGATACTGTACAATGTTATTATTGGATTAGCCAAAAAGTTCATTTGTTTTTTTCTGTAATATAGCTCTAGTAGTGCTTAGTCTGGTAGTGCTTAACTTCATTTGAGACAATTTTATTAGATTGTGTTGTGACAGCTGTCATGTCAGCATGCATTAAAAAAAATCAAAATTGGTGAATTTTTGTGCATCCATTTTAATATTGACAGTGGAGGAAATACCCAACATTTTTGGCATATTATGCTTTATTATTTCAAGAAAGGTAAAAATGCAACTGAAACACAAAAAAAGATTTGTATAGTGTACGGAGAAGGTGCTGTGACTGACCCAACATGTCAAAAGTGGTTTGCGAAGTTTTGGGCTGGAGATTTCTCACTGGATGATGCTCTATGGTCAGGTAGACCTGTTGAAGTTAATAGTGATCAGATTGAGACATTAATTGAGAATGATCAACATTCTGCCACATGGGAGATAGCTGACATACTGAAAATCCAAATCAATAAAGTTATTGGTGAAAATGGAAAATGTGTCTTTTATTTTACCGATAAAAACTAAACAGACTTTTTGGCCAACCCAATACAATATTATTGACATAGCTGGAAATTTGAACTTCTTAATCCATTTACCTTTTTACTGACCCCTCTGCTCCATTTCCCACTAGCAACTATCACTTTGTCCTCTATGTCTGTGAGTCTGTTTCTGTTTTGTTTATTTGTGTTTTTTGTTTTAAGTTTCACATAGAAGTGAAATCATATGATATTTGTCATTCTCTGAGTTATTTCATTTTGAATAATACTCTCTACACCCATCCATGCCGTCACAAATGGCAAGATTTCATTCTTTTTATGGCTGAGCAATATTCCATGTGTGTATGTACCATGCGTTCTTTATCCATTCATGTATCAGTGGACACTTAGGTTGCTTCCATATCTTAGCTATTGTAAATAATGCTGCAGTGAACAACGGGTTCAGATATCTATTCAAGTTAGTGTTTTCATTTTCTTTGGCTAGATACCCAGAGGTGGAATTGCTGGGTCATCATGCACAGTTCACAGTGGGTAAATGAAGGCATTGGTTCCAAATGACTTGCCTTGGCTCATTCCTGAAATCTGCTTTCTTGGCTTCTAGATTAGTGCCTTCATTTTTGCATTCATAGCAAACCTTGTGCTTTATTATCATTTATGTTAGTTTTTGATTAATAGGCTAACTGCAAGAAAGATGGAAAGGGAATCAGATAAACAAAAGCTTCTCAGGGAGCTCTTCCACATATTGACTTATTATCAATCTCAGTATTTAGAGCTGAACCGATTGAGGTCATTTAGGGTGACCAATAACCTTGGCTAAGATGCCAGTGGATGATTCTGGGTCTCATTTCACTGCCAGGAGCCTCCATCTCTTTTTCCATTCTGATAAGAACTGTTCTGCTTTATCTTTGCTGCCCACAGTCCATATCTGCATGCATATTTCATGATTTTCTTACCTTCCAGGTGCTTCTGAAAAAAAAATAAGATGAAAAAAGAAAGGAAAGACAAGTCAGAACTGAAAGCAGGGAAAAAACAGTTTCACGTAGCTGACTCTGAGGTATTAGCATTGATCCCACCCACCCCGCCTAAATCTGAACCTCTCACCAGGCGCCTCTGTGCCTAGGGGGTGACACACATGGGGTTTATGGTAGGATTTGGCTGGAACGGCATAAAGAAGGGCCGTTTTCCCACTCTCAGCAACAGATGGCTTTGAAATTGGGGCTGGGGCTGCACGTTGGAGCAGACTCAGGAGAGCAGAACGCAGAATCGTGGGCAGGCTGTCCGCCTGTCAGCTGTTGAGTTTGGAGGTCACTGAGGGGACGCTGGTGGACGTTAGCAGCCCCATTATACAACAGGGAGTATCCAAGGCTGAGGCCTTGGATACCGTTCCAGAACTCCCTCCAGACACTCTGGGACAGACTGACACCGCCCACAGTCTGCTTGAGGAGAATGACTTGCAGGAAGAAGAACCCTCCACGGGTCATTTAGTGAAACCATGGCAAAGCCAGGATGACCCAGAGAGGGTGCGGTGTGGGCTCTATTAGAGGATCGAAGTTGGGGAGGAAAGCTGAGTGCCTTCCTCCTTCCGTTCCTGGGGCAGAGTCATTCACTGTGCACACCTGCCCGAGGCTGGGCAGCCTGCCTTTCGGCCTCGCTGAGGACAGAGAGGGAAACCCAGCAGGACCCAGTGTGAATCCACTCTGGTGGGGACAGGCCACCAGAGGTGGGAGCCTTATCCTTGTGGGATTGGAGGAGTCCTTGCTGTCACTGCTAGTGCTAGTGACCTGCCTCTCTAGCGATTGACAATATATTTAGTACATGGCAAAAAAGACAAGGCTTTGAGGACGGGCAACCACCCTTCGCCTTGTGACTTTGAGGAAGTTACTTTCAGGACCTCCATATAGAGAGGATTATCTGTCCGAAGTGGCTTTGGACATTCTGTCCGTTCGTCATCTAGCCAGTCTTTCCTTTAGAAGACACCAAAGTATGGATTCTTTATGAGCGACTTAGCAATGGAGTACAGTGGTTCCCCTTTATCCGCAGGGGACACATTCCAAGACCTCAGTGGATGCTGCAGCAGCATCAGGAATAGACCAAGGCTTAGGGGGAAGGGTGAGTGTAGAGTCACCGGGGTGGTGGGAAGACCACCCTGTGTGGCACAGGGGCTTTGTGGGGAGTTTGGACTACCAGGTACGGAAGTACAGTGTAGACTTTGGGGCAGAGTAATGCCATGGTGGGCACAGGGCTTTAGTAAGGTTCCACTGACAGTGGGGGGAGAGGCTGGTGGGAGAAAGGCTGGTATGAAATAAGGAAACTCCAAAAGGGAGAAGGTGGGGCGCGTGGCAGCAGATGGAGAATCAGAGGGGAATGCATCGTGAAAGCTGGAGGGAGCCTTGGCGATCACTGCCCTGGTTCACTTTACTCGTCGGAGAATTTGGGTACAGGCGGTGGAGTGCCTTGTTCGCTGGCTTAGTGAAGGCGAGGCAGGATCTGGGTAACAGAACCCAGTCTTGGGTGGATGCTGTCCTCAGCACACGTGGGGAATGGCATTTTGTCCTCTTCCTAACCCACAGGGTCGGTGCTATCATTGCTTGCATTTTATGGAGGAAGGCATGGAAACAGAGAAGTTCCTACCCAAGGTTCTGTCAAAGCAGCGGCACAGCAGGCCTTGATCTGAGCAGGCTGACACCAGGATCCTTGCTCTTAAGTGGTAGACTTGGCCTTGCTCCCAGGCGGTGGCTGCTTATGTCCCACAAGGCCGTCCGGCCTGCCCCTAGTGCTGGCAGACGGACTGGAGGGGGTGATTTGGAGGGCAGCGTGAAGGAGGATGCAGAGGGTTCGATGCCTGGCAGCCACCTGGAGATCTCAGTGTGCCCGAGGCCCCGAGGGTGCTATTCATTTGCCATTTTCGTCCTTTTCCCCTTGGGGCCTGTCTTTACTGCAAGAGGGAATTGGCTTTGCTGGTTCAATGTGCTTTCGTAATGTTGGCATCTCTGCACTCTCCCCCTTGGTGCAGCTGCATCAGGGCTGTGCTGTTACCCATTCAATGTATTTGTACGTGTTTGTGTGTGTGTGTGCGTGCAAGTGTATATGTGTAGGTATGTCTGTATACATGTGTATATATGTGTGTATGTATGTATGTGTGTATATGTGGGTGTGTACCTGTATATGTGTGCATATATGTCTATGTGCATGAGTGTAGGTGTTTGTATGTGTGGGTATGCATGTAGGTATGTATGTCTGCACATGTGCCTGTGTGTGCATATTTTTTTCTTAAATTTTTTAAATTGACTTTTATAGAGAGAGAGGAAGGGAGAAAGAGAAAGAGAGAGAGAGAGACAGACAGACATCGATTTGTTGTTCCACTTATTTATGCATTGATTGATTGATTGATTCTTGTATGTGCCCTTACCGGGAATTGAACCCACAACGTTGGTGTATCAGGATGACACTCTAACTGATTGAGCTACCTGACCAGGGTTTGTGTGTGTGTATTTCTGCGTGTGTATATATGCATGTGTATATGAGTGCACATGTGTGTATGGGGTGGGCATGTGTGCATGTGTGCACACATGCATGTGTTTATGCATATGTGTGCGTGTGCTGCTGGGGTTGAGGGAGGAGCGCTTGCTGTTTTCCTTGCCCATTCACCCAAGTGGCTGCATATAATGTATTTTAATACATTCAACGAGATGTGTGAACCAAGAACAGTTCCTGGGAGCCAGGCTACCGTCGAGTACCAGGTCCTTCCTCAGGCATGTGTCACAGCTGTCTGGCAGTCTGGGCTACTTTTAACAAGGAAAGGGGGCTAGGCAGAAGGGAGAGAAGGAGAGAAGGGGGCCATTAGCAAGAGCGAAAGAGAGAGAAAGAGGGGGCTGATGGGGAGAAAGGGGAATGTTTGGGAGTAGAGATCTTACTACGACAGAACACTCAAGGCCCGACTTAGCTCGGCTGGTTCCACCCTGTGTTAGTAAATGCATTTGACGGAGGATTAACTGGCAGTGGTGACTTGCCTCGATATGTGTGTTTTGTGTTTCCTAACAAATCGGTCTTTTCTCCTTTTCTCTCTCGTTGGGCCAGCCTTTCCGGGTTGGGGCTGCGATGGAAGATCGTATTAGTATGTTTTCTTTTCGCGTCCTGCTTTGTAGTGATGTTCAAGTCACAATGTTTAATTTTTAAAAATCTTCACAAGGGACATTTTTTCATTGCTTTTAGAGACAGAGGGAGGGAGAGAAGGGAGAGAGAGAAACATTGGTGCAAGAGAGAAGCATAGATTGGTTACCTCCCATATGTGCCAAGACCAGGAATTGTATGCGTCTGGACTGGGAACCATCATACATGCCCAGAGCGGGGATCAAACCCACAACCCAGACATGTGCCCAGACTGGGACTCGAAACCACAACCTTTCAGCTACGGGATGATGTACCAACCAACTGAGCTACATTGTCCAGGGCTCAAGTCACAATGTCTAAAAGTCCAGATTCCTAAGCAGGCAATACTGGCCTTAGGATAGTGAGTATTTTTCAAGGAGACTTGGAGTTCCTGCATGAGAACATCTGACTGGCTTTGACATGGCAAAATACCTGACACGTGTCCCTGCTTTCCTGTATTAGCTGAAGTGTGTCTCTCTGGGAGAGACCTGAGCATATTACCCAGTCAGAAAGGCTGCATTTGTGATTCCCTGGGAACATGTCCTGTCAGAGATTCTGATGGGCACTTTGTCCCTTTCTCTTAACTCCCCCCACCCCGCAAGAGGTAGCCGCTTGCGCAGGCAGTGCACAACCTTGAGTTATCTGACCCTGCCCTGTGGCACATGCCCTCTGACCTTTCCTAAGGGGTGGGCCCAAATCTTCTCTTGCTTCCAAGGGATGTCAGAGCAGTCATGGACTGTTGTCACTTTGTTTCTTAGTGGGTTCTTTTTCTCCCTTAAATTGCTGTTTATTTTTGAGGTGTTTTATGGTTATTATTGTTCCCATCCTATCCTGATCCGTACATACGCAGTGAGAGTGTGAGAAGTCTTTGTGAAAAGAGGTGTGTGATGGTAGTGGAGTTAAAGTGCAACTTGCTGGTGAGGTTGCCCACTGACATGGTATCACTTTAGACAGGAGAGCAGATGAACTCCCATGTCTTCAAGAACTGAACTTGTTCTCTGACTGGATAGCTCAGTTGGTTAGAGTATCACGCCATTGCAGCAAGGTTATAGGTTCAATCCCCAGTCAGGGCATATACAGGAATCAACCAAGGACTGCATAAATAAGTGGAACAACAAATCCATGTCGCTCTCTCCCCCTTCCTCTCTCTCACTAAAAATCAATCAATAAATTTTTTTCTTCGGAAAAAAAAACAAACCCTAAATTTGTAAGCACAGAACTTCTGTGCTTTGTCTGACAGGTGCTAAAGAAATGAACATTCTTCTGCAAAACCCAGTGTGGGAGAGGAATACAAAGATTATTATGTAGGCTCTGTAATTTGAAAGACAATAAAACCATGGTGTTAAAAGCTTTTCCAAGGTGGATCAAAGGCTTCCAAATGTTGCATTGTCAGGAAGACTGGTCTCCACATTCTGGAGGGAACTTTTCCTGGGCAAGTGGTCCATTCAGCCACTTTCCTGGCCCACAGAAGGAGCTTAAGTTGTACTCTTCGTAAGCAGTACCTGTCCTTTGTTGCTCATTCAGCACTGTTGCACAACAAAGAATAAAAATAGTGAAAGCAAATGAACCAGCACTAGTGTGTGTTTTACGAGAATTTAATTATGCTTCTCATGGCAAGTTGGATCTCTTCTTTGTGTTGTGGCTTTAATGCTCTTTGGTTTTCATTAAGGCCAAGACTACATGTTCTGGCATGAACCAGTTACTAACACACTAGAGTGGAGAAGGGTTGATTTGATAGAAAAGTGATTTCAGACAGCTGACCTCTTCCATCTCCTCTCTTCCATCCCCTGTCACATCACATGTATATGAAAACCTACCATTTCCCCCCAAAAGAAGAGGTACCCCAGA
The DNA here is from genome assembly GCA_004026545.1 of Mormoops blainvillei. Lineage (NCBI taxonomy): Eukaryota > Metazoa > Chordata > Mammalia > Chiroptera > Mormoopidae > Mormoops > Mormoops blainvillei. The sequence continues at coordinate 61,241 of PVJD01002472.1, read as the reverse complement.
ATTTGTTTTTTTTTGTACAAGACTCATAGATGGGAAGAAAGGAGAACTAGGTTGATTCCAGGCTCTACCACATGCTAAATGGGTGAAGATGGCAAGTCACTTAACTTCTCAAGCCTTTATCTTCTAATCTGTATAATGGATGTATTATGCCTGTCTAGCCTGCCATTATGCCTGGGGTTGCTGTGAGGATCAGAAGTGGTAATGTATGAGCAAATGCTTGGGCCGTTTATGATATTCCGCCCACTGTAAAGGAATCAGTGAAGAAACTGAGCCCTCTCTCTCATGCTCACCCAGTGCTCAGTACCACCGAACACCAGCCTGGGACCCTGTCTACTTTGGGCCACATTGTATTCTTAGTTCCTTGTACAGTGCTCAATAAATATTTGTGGAATGAATGAAAGGGAACAAGGAAACAGTCTTTTAATATTCCCCCATATAACTGCAGAGCCGAGAACATTTTTCAAAGTAACTGCACTAATTAATAGAGGAAATGATTTATTGGGTTGTTTGTTACAGCTCTGAGTGCTTCATTAAAAAAATTAAGGATACCGAAAGAATTGAAATCAGGATCTTGAAGAAGTACCTGCTCCCTCATATTCATTGCAGCATTATTTACAATAACCATGATATGGAAACAATCCAAATGTCCATCGACGGAAGAATGAACGAAGAGAATGTGGTGTGTTTATATAATGGAACATTATATAAATGGAACCTTAAAAAAGAAAGAAATTCTGCCATTTGCAATAACATGTATGAACCACGAGGACATTATGTTAAGTGAAATATGCCAGTCACAGAAGAGGAAATACTGCATGATTCCACTTACATGAAGTACCTAAAATAGTCAAACTCATAGATGTGGAGAATAGAATGGTGGTTGCCAGAGGCTGGGGATGGGGGAAGAGAGGAGTTGTTTTTCAATGGATATAAAGTTTTATTTATGTAAGATAGATAAGTTCTGGAGATCTGCTGTGTGACTTAGCTCCTCTGGTTAACCATATGGTATCATGCACTTTAAAATCTGTTAAGAGGGTAGATCTCATGTTAAGCCTGCTTACCAAAAGAACAAAAAAATAAGCAAACAATCCTCCAAAGACACAAGGGGAAAAAAAAGTCTTTCTGCCATATCAACCTGACCCAGTAAAGTAATATGAATTATACTGCTTGCATTATTTGTAAAAAAAAAAAAAGTTTAAAAATAAATTTTTAAGGATAGCTGATAAATTTCTGAACGATTTTGAAAACTTTACAGCTTCGGTGTGAATGTGCCTTAATGTCTGCAGTAAGGCACTGCCTGAACTTTTTGTGTAGCCCAATTGCCCAATGATTCTTTGTTTGGATAGGTGGCATATATAGTTTATCTCTCAAGTTGATGAACGCAGTAGAGAAAAACCAAGAGGCTAAGATACATTGGAAGCCTGGGACCAGTGGAAACAGTTTCCTGTGTCAGCTCATATGGGGTGTCTGCCGGCTTCCAAGGATTCTGTCTTTAGAAAAGAGGGTCACCCAACCATTGTGAGGTGCCCTTTGTCTTTTTAATTTCTCTTAATCAGATGGGGGAAGGCTTAAGCTCACTGAGATGAAGCTCATTGTGCTTAAAAGGGTCTCAACTCCTGATTTCTTAGGATAGAGTGATTTCCCAACAAAATCAGAAAATTCTATTGCTCCTTTTCCAGGAATGACAGGGGAGAGGGTAGTATGGGAGACTAAGCCGAGCAGCACCCACGGGAAAGGAAGCTTTTTCAGAATTGCACAGAGGTGCTGTGTGTGGGCCGGTGGCACCTGAGAGTGCAGTTTCTAGAAAACTGCACACCAGGTCCGCCTTGACTCATGCAGTTTACCCTGAACTGGGCCCTTCTTGCTGTTCCTGATTCTTTCATTTATCTCTTGATTCCCTGTTGTATCTCCTCGTTAACTTAGCTTTCCCGTCTTCTCCAGGGGTGGCTCATTTTGCTCCCCAAGATTGTGTTCTACAGATGGCCCCTTTGCTCTGTATACAGTCTTCCTCATTTGCCTCATCTGCGCTCCAAGCCTCACCCATCATGTGGAGGCCAAATTGTTCTCAGACATCAGAATCTCCCACAGAGCGTGTAAAAGGCAGAGTCCTGGGTCCTTTTCCCACCTTGTCTGATTCAGTAAAGCATGGGAGAGGATCGAGGTAGTCATGATTTTAATAATCATCCCAACTTTGAGAAAGTTTGTTGAACTTTAACAAAATGAGTTTTTTCAGGAGCAGCAGAGTCTTGCAGTTCAGGGTATGTGGTCTCATGGCCAACCACGCACAAGTCCAGAGACAAAAGAGAGGAAGGCTCTTTTGCAGAGTCAAGAGGGGCTGTTGTAAATGCAGATTCCATTGGAGGAAACTCACGGTTCGAAGTATAGAGGCTTCTCATTGGCTGAGTCATGTCAGTCTCCCATGGGCTGAGCTCTTACTCAGCAAGGAGAAATCTGTTCTCCTTCCTGCTGAGGTAGTAGTGTCACTTTCTGTTGGAGATGCAGGTTGGGGTCTCTTCCTGTTGGGGGTCAGAGGTGCGGGTTGAGTAACAGACCTGTGTGACAGTTCTTTCTTCTAGTTCCTGACTCCATTTTAAATGAGGTTTCTGTTTATTAATAATGTTCCCAAGCTCTGGGATGATAATGTCCAAAACCCAGTTTCCAGTGTGCTGCCAATCCTCAGTGAGAAATCCCCATTTCTGTCCCTGGACAGTCAGCTCAGTTGGTTAGAGCGTCCTCCCAATCCAGGGGTGTCCAACCCACGGTCCCTGGGCTGCCTGCAGCCCAGGATGGCTATGAATGCAGCCCAACACAAAAATCATAAATTTACTTAAAACCTTTTAGTGGCTCATCAGTTTTCATTAGTGTTTGTGTTTTTAATTTGTGGCCCAAGACAGCTCTTCTTCTTCTTCCAGTGTGGCCCAGAGATGCCAAAAGGTTGGACACCCCTACACCAAGGTTGTGAGCGCCCCCCCCCCCCCCCCCCCCCCCCCCCCCCGCGTCAGGGAACATACAAGACTCAACCAATGAATGCATAACTAAGTGGAACAGCAAATAGATCCCATGTGATTGCTCTCTCTCTCCCCCTCCTCCGGCTCCTCCCCCTCCCTGCCCCCTCTAAAAAAATCAATTAAAAAAAAAAAAAGAAATCCTCAATTCCAGCTCTGCTGTCTCACTTTGTTTATTTTTCTGATTCTGGTACTTTTCCATAAGTAAGTATATCATTACTTACAGTAGTCTCGTAAGGTGGAAACAACCCAAATGCCCACTGACTGGGGGGAGGGGGAACGGGGAGTTAGTGTTTAATGGGGGCAGAGTTACGTTTTGGAAGGATGAAAAGAGTTCTGGAGACGGAGGGTGGTGATGGTAGCACAACAATGTGAGTGTGCTTACTTCCATTGAGCTGTACACTTAAAATCGGCTAAGATGGTAAGTTTTATATTGTATGTATTTTGCCACAATTTTAAAAAAAGCAAACACATTTATTTCCCTAACTGAACTTCTTCTCTTGAGGTCTGTATTTAGTTGAAATAGCCCTGATAAAACTGGGAGGAACCGACTTAACTTAACTTTGGGCATTTAAGCCAAAGTAATAAAAAAAAAAGTAATGTCTTTTGTCTTTAGACTCTGCAAGGCTATTAAAGGAAAATGAGCTCATGAACAAAATTAACATTTCTGGAAAACTGCATCTCTCCCCAACCTGGATGACTGGGTTCCAATTCTGGTACTAAATCACTTTGAGAGGGGGCGTGGGCACAGAGGCTGTGACCATTCACATCTTATCAAATTTTCTGAGATGCAGAAAGGCATCTCAGAAGAGGAAGCAGCATGTGTCAAAATTCAGACGCTGGAGAGAGCCTGCTCTTGTGTAATTGCTGGTGTTTCCATTCAGCAGCCAGAGGCGTGGCCCTGCCTTTGGTGAGGGTGCCGACTGCTACGCTGAGCCTGCATGCAACAGGGGCATTTCTTTACCCAGAATCCCGCTCTTGAAGGAAAACAGATCAGTGACCAGTATTTGACCAAACCAGAGTCATTTCGTTGTTACATGAGCGACAAGGATTGTAAGCCTCCTTTTAGATGTGAATTTGTATGTCTTGACATGGATGGGGCAAGGGCACTCCATTCTTCCAGAACTTTGAGGTTTTAGAATGTAACTTCTAAGTGATCCTTGTCTAAAAACAGGCTCTAGCAAATCTCCGCTGTTACACTCCCTCCATTCACTCAGGGACTTTGTTGGAGATTGTGGTTCAGAAGTTGCCCCAGGGCACAGGTGAATTCCCCGAAGGCCTGGGGTACACTGCCCACTCTTGGCAGGCTTCCTACCTGGGACTGCTGAAAATAACCTTCTGTGTTGTCCTCTGCCTGCCTCTATTACTGTAGGGAGGAAATGCCCTTAGACTCTCAAACAGAAATCATGTTGCGGATAAACCAAACCTGAACATGAACCCAAACTGTAGCCTTCAGTTTAAGTGTGTCTTACAGAGCACCGCGGCTCAGTTCAAGATGGTTTGGGAAGCTGTGAGCGCTTTTTGAAGCCATCTCCGAATTTGTCTCAAGATCCCATTTAATTATTTCTTACTCTCCACCATAAAAGTGCTCCTTCATTGACAAGCGTATCTGAGAATTGAGTATGTTTTCCCTAAGGTGGCTACATAGGGTTGAAACAGAATCGGACCACTTGCCAAGAGGAGTGTGGTCCTGGTTTTTACACCAGCTGCCAGTGTGGCCTCCGGTACCACCCACTAATTTGTCCTTCCCCTGAGTCACCAGTGACATGAGATTGCATCCTGGCCACCCCTGAATGAATCAGAGGAGTGCCTTCTGCAGACTGCAGTGGGGACAGAAATGTACAAGCTTGGCATTTTCCGGATTCCTATGCATCCATTCTGCAGGGAAGACAGTGGAAGTAAATGCAAATGAATGCAGACCGGTAGACCTCAAGTCCTGACAAGCGGCGAGAAGCCTTAATTCAGCAGTGTGTACACAACTGATTTCTCATTCCTTAGAGGCGGTCCCTGCTCTCTGATAAGAAATGGAGGCCAAAGGAGGGAAAGGATTTGGCAGTTAGGCTTTGTGAAAGACCTGGATTCTGAAGTGGAATGGTTTGACCTTCACGCTTCAGCCCCTCCACGCTCGTCTTTGTGCTCACTTACAGTGCTCATGATTTTAATGTGCAGCCAGAGGTCTGCTTGGTCATAAATACGCTCAAGTTCTTCAACATTGGTACAGTAGTCTCTCCTCATCTGCAGTTTCACTTGCTGCCATTTCAGTCACCTGTAGTCATCCATGGTCTGAAAATATTAAATGGAAAATTCCAGAAGTAAACAATAAATACATTTTAAATTGTGTGCTGTTCTGTGTAGCATGATGAAATCTTGCACCATCCTGCTCCATCCTGATGTATAGGGAAAAAAGTCCATCCATTGTTAATATAATGACAACGGTTCGTACAACATCGATGTAACCTGGCAGCTGAGGAGAGTGGACTGGAATGTGCATGCGTGAACAATGACGACTTCACTGTGCTAGTCAGTGGTAGCAATAGACGCCGTTGAGCATGTGTACTGTGTGGCTGTTGCATTCAAAATGACTGAGCAAGTAGAGCAACGGATCTGCATCAAATTTTGCATTAATCTTGAACATTCCTCTGAGGAAACTACTCAGATGACTCAGAAGGCTGCAGCTGTGGGCAGCTGGTGATTGGCAGTGTCATCACAACAACACACCTGCTCAGGCATCCCTTGTCATGCAGAGTTTTTTGGTGAAACATCAAATCACCGAAGGGACTCAGCCCCACTGCCGCCCAGATTTGGTGCCCCGTGACCTCTGGCTTTACCCAAAACTAAAATCACCTTTGAAAGGGAGGAGATTTCAGACCATTGATGAGACTCAGGAAAATTTGAGGGGGCAGCTGATGTGTGAGATCCCAAGGCACCCACTTTGAGGCGTTGTCCTATGCACGAAGTTTCCTGTATCTTTGTCAATAAATGTCCTTATTTTTCATATTACATGGCTGGATACCTTCTGGACAGACCTCGTCTATGAGAATCACCCCTTTGTTCCTCATCTCCATGCTTTAGAAGCGCTCCACCCCCTAGTCCCATAGTAGCCTTTTCAGTTATCAGATTGTTATGGTATTTCAGCATTTGTGTTCAAGTCACCGTTGTTTTACTTATCAGTGGCCCCAAAATGCAAGTGCAGTGATGCTGGCGATTCACAGAAGCCAAAGAGAAGTGTAAACTGCTTTTTTAGAGTGATAAGAAATGTTGTGTATGGGAAAAAGGATAATATACTTAGGATTTGGTACTACGTGTAGGTTTAGGCACCCACTGGGGGTCGTGGGACATATCCCCTGTGGATAAGGGGGTGGGGGTGACTGTATCTGTCCATGGCAGTGAATCTAGGTTTTGGAATCGAACATCTCCCTTTCCCAGCCTTTGTGGATTTTCACTCCAATGCTGTAGCTAGCTCAGATATTACTACATGCTGGGGCCTAGAAACTTGTTGCTTTCATCCGCAGCTGCAAATCAGAATCTCCTGGGGAACTTTCAAAAATTACATATACCCGGGCCTTACTCCAGTTCAACTGGATGAGAATCTTTGGGTGGTGCCCAGACACTGGTACTTTTTAGAAATTAACTCCTTGAGTGATTCAAATATGTAAAAGTACAGAGAACCCTAGGGCTGCACAGAAGGATCCGCACTCCTGAATGGATGAGCGCAGAGACTTGTTTCTACCACATGCAAGAATGCACTGTCTATAATTTCTCACCAGGCTAGCAGCACCTCCAAGCAGTGGGGACCCAACCTCTGGGTGTGGAGGTCCCTGGTGCTGTGCTGTTAATGAGCTCCACGAGTTCATTCCAGGTGTGTGTTTTGTGCTCAGTTTCCTGCTCTGTGAAATAGCAACAACGATTCCCACCCTGTGTTCCTCACTGGGCTGTCGGACAGGAGCTCATGAACTCCTACCTGTATGGGAAAGCAGCCCGGAACACATAACGAAGCGCTGTACTAAAGAAAGACATACATCGTTATTCCCTAGATAGATACGTATAACAAAAAGCCCAGTACATTGAAACTATCCGAAGACTTAGTGTGTGGCTTGAGTGTGCAACTGAGTATCAAAAATGTGTCAGCTCACCAAAATATTTATAAAACCCTTTCCAAAAGAGGCATGTAGTTGAATGAAGCTGATGGATTTCAGTTGGGATGCACTGCCTTAAGCTGCCTCTAGTTTCAGGTGCCTTGAAGTTTCCATGACCTGCTTTAGCAAAAACACACTTCCTTGTCCTTGTCCGTAGAGGGATTCAGCGTGTTCTTATTTTAGCGGATAGGGCTTCATTTTGGCTTCCAGGATTTAGACTCTTTGGTTGCCAGGTGTATTGTTTTCTCATTTCCAGTTGCCCTTTGTAGCTGGATGTCTTTGAACCTGGCAATGGGTGTGATGCCGCAGACAGACGACCTGTATGTTTTGTTAAACCCGGGAGAGAGGTTGTGCTCATAAAAGCTCAATAAAGCTCATATGGGCTTTTGCTTATTTCCAAGGGAAAAAGGTGTCCTGGTCCAGGTGACTTAGGTATATTTAGAGAGCTCAAGGGGAAAAACAAGCAGACCGCGTGGGGCTCATGTTGACAGTTCCTGTAATAGGAGGACCAACGCGAACACTCTGTTTAACTTAGCTTTGGCTGTTTTCCTTTCCTGGACAGATCAGCAGCACAGATCTCAATGAACACAGTCAAGACTGTGTGTCATCCCATCAGGAGTATCAGAGGTTTGGATTTATTGCCTAGCTTTTGCCCCCAACGGGGAAGGTCTGATGGGAACTCACGATTGCCAGTTCCCTAGGCAAGTGCTTCTGGCTGCAGCTGCCTACTTGGGGGTTTTGCCGGCTTTATTGCTGGCCTTTTATTGTCCTGCCTCCTGAAAGTCTTTTTATTGTGAATGCTCTTCCCAGGAGGTGTTTGGACAGTGGGTAGATTAACTGGACTCAGCAGTCATTGGGACAGCTATTGGGGAAGTCATCATGTCAGGCTTTGAGTCCTTGGACAGGACATAGATAAGGAGACATGAGGGTGTCTGCAGACGGGTGGGCCTTCTGGTTTTTGGCGCTAACCTGCTGATTAATGAAGTCGTAGGGTCTGTGGCAGAGCCACAGAGGAAGTCTGTGAGCCTCCTGCGGGTAGGGCCCCTGACTTCTTCATAAAAAGTGCTTAGCAATCGTTGGCCGAACTGATGGCGCATTTAGCCTTTATTGAAAGTGACACCTCCAAGTAGTGAAAGCTCAAGTGATGGATGTGGTTGTATCTCCACATTCGTCTTCTGTGTTTAAATCAAACATTTGTTCATCCCTTAGTCTGCCTGACTGCAGCGGTGGGCTGTACCTGATGCTAATAGCATGATAAATTATTCCTTCTCCACACAGACATTTGTCACTGTGCTGTCCTGGAGAGAACAGTTTCCCTGGGTTGTTATGATGAGATAATGACATAATGGATCCAAAAGTGCTTTTCAGTTGGAGAGCAGTAGGGAAACATTAAGGTTTCATTAATGCTAATACTAATCATAATTAGTTATTTCATCAGGCTCTTGTCATTAGAAGGCAAGGGGGTGATATAACTTACTGTGGATTATTAGTGCAAGGGTAACCCTGTACCCACACATACGGCTTATATTTAGCACACTGTTCATTATTATGCAAACTTTGTGACAATTTAGGTCTTCTTTGGACCATATCTGGAGTGTTTGCATCAATAAATAAAATTTATCACGATAAAAATAATAACGTCCGTTCTAGTCGACCAATGCCTGATGCTGCACTGTGGGCTTTCTTTACCGAACTTAATTCCCACCCAGCACAGTGAGGGAGGGGTGTTATTTCCTATTCAGAGCTAAGAAAACTGAAGTTATTTGTCTCAAGTCATATAGGAGGTATGTGGGGTAGGCAGGATTTCATCTCCTAGGTCTGCCTTGCTTGAAAGTCTATATTATTAATAATGTAATAATGTAGTAATTTAGTTCAGTTGGCTCCTGGCATGTATTTAACAAAGACCCTGGCTTCAACTTGACAGGAGTAACTATAATATTCACTTCTCCCACTTAAGTAAAGAAGTGCCTGAATACAGTGCTTGGTACCGAGCTGATACCATTTATCCCCCTTTTAAAAAATACTTTTAAGTTTATACACATTAAAAACCACCCTTTTGGTGTATACTCTCTTGCATGAGTTTCGATACATGCCTGGAGTCATGTAACCAGCACCACAATCAAGATAGAGACATTCCCATCACCACTTCTTTGGAGTCAAACCCTCCCCCAGCCCTAATCCTTGGCAGCGTTTCTCCATAGTTCACCTTATAGATTTTTTTCTCAAAATGTAATGTAAATGGAATCATATAGTATGTAGCCCTTTGAGGCTAGTTAACTCTCTCAGCACGGTGCATTTGAGATACATCCCTGTTGCTGCATGTGTCAGTGATTTGTTCTTGTTTATTTCTGAGGATTATGCCATTATGGTGTCCAACAGTTTGAGCCAAACACCAGTTGAAGGGCGTTTGGGTTGTTTCCGGTTTGGGCAATTATAAAAACAGCATTATAAGTATTTGCATATAGATATTTCATGTAAACATGTATTTTCATTTATCTTGGGTAAATGCCTGAAAGCGGGTTGGCTGGGTGCTATGGTAAATATATGTTTAACTTTATCGGAAATTGCTAAATTGTTTTCCAGCGAGCCTGTACCGTATTACGCTCCCATCAGCAGTGTATGATGGTTTTAACTGCTGCACATTCTTGCTAACTCGTGGTATTGTCAGGTTAAAATTGTTTTTTTAGCCATACTGATATGACATACAGATATGTCTCACTGTAGTTTTTTAAAAAAAGATTTTATTTATTTTTTAAAGGGTGGGGGGAAGAGAAGGAGAAAGAGAGTGAGAGAAACATATATCAGTTGCCACTCGCACACCTCCAGCTGGAGACCCAGCCTGTAACCCAAGCGTGTGCCCTAAGCTGGAATCAGACCGGCAACACTTCGGTTTGCAGGCCAGCGCTCAGCCCACAGAGCCACACCAGCCAGGGCTCACTGTAGTTTTAATTTTCAGTTCCCTAGTAACAAATGATTTTGAACATCTTTTCACGTGTTTATTTGCTATTCATATATCTTTGGTGGAGCGTTTATTCATATTTTTATAGTATTTTATCACTCGAATACAATTTAAAAGGCTTACAACCAAATAGATTGCTTTAATGTGTCCTCTTTATATTATAGTTATATACAGTACATCTATAGACATTAAAAACCTCCTTTAATTTTTGCTTTCAGTAGTCGTTCTAATTATAAAGAACTGAAGCAGAGACAAATAATCTATTACATTTATAGATATTTACCATCTCTTTAACTTTCCCTTTGTCCTTTAAGTTCTGCATTAGAGCACATCTTCTGGTGAGGAATTCTCTCTCTTTATCCTTCACTGAGAATGTCTTTATTTTTTCTTTTATTCATAAATGGTATTTTACTGTATATAAACTTTCACTTGATATGGAATTTAAAATTCTTTAGAGGTTTTTTTCCCCACTGTCTTCCAGTTTCTATCATTGCTGTTGAGAAATTTGTATTTATTCTAATTACTGTTTCCTCTACATGTGATGTGTTGATTTTCTCTGGCTGCTTCCAAAATGTTTGCCTTATTTTGGTTTTTAACAGTTTGTTTATTATCTGGGTAGTCTTTGAATTTATTTTATTTGAGGTTTGGTAGGCTCGTTGAATCTGTAAATTTATATCTTAAACTGTATTTGGTAAGTCTTCAGCCATTGTTTCTTCAGACCTTTTTTTTCCGTGAACTAATCGCTCTTCTTCATTTTGGGACGTGGTGACATGAATATTAGACTTTTTAATATTGTCCTATAAGTTCCTAATTCTGGTTCATTTTTTTCCCCTCAACCTTTTTTTTTTTTCTGTATTTCTTCAGATTCAATAATTTTGATCACTCTTCCTTCATGTTTATTGACTCTTTGTCATCTACATTCTGGTATTTCATGCCTCTAGCGAATTTTTGTAAAAATTTAATTATTGTATCTTTCAAATCTAAAACTTCCTTTCAGTTCTTTTCAGTAATTTTTACTTTTCTCTGAGAACTTCTTTCTTTCGATTAATTTCAACAGTGTTCACACTTACTCATGAAGCCTGGTTATAATAAGTGCTTTAAAGATTGTGTCTGATAATTTCAACATCTGAATCATCTTGAGGTTGGCATCTATTGATTGTGTTTTTTCTTTGTTTTGGTATATACATTGAGTAATTTTGGATTGTATCCTGGGTATTTTGAATGTTAGGCTGTGAGACTCTAGGTCCTATTAAAATCTGCAGGAGAATGGATTTCTTTTTTTTTTTTTTAAGAAGGGAGTCAACCAGGCTAGGCTCATGACACATCTTTCTCACCTTTCATGGGTGGCGGTGACAATGTCAGTTCAGTGTTCAAAGCCTTTGCTACGCTGTTTGTCTGTGCCCCACATATGTGCTATTCAGAAGTTAGCCTAGGATTACGTGGGAATAATTCATGGCTTCTTTAAGCCATAATTTACTTTGAAAAACCATTGCTCCTTTGGGTGGGTTTCCCACGTGTGTCTCATGGGTAGCCTGGAACTTGTGTTGATTTATACACAAATTTGTAAGATCTTCTTCCCTAACTTTCCCCTCCCTTGGGTTTTTTTCACACTCTCAGGGCCCCCTTTTCCCCGTTCTTCCTGACAAAGAGGTGGGTGTGTCTGGGAGTTTTGCGCTCCCAACTCACAAGCTATCATGCTTCCCTCAGGGCAAAGTTGCCAGAGAAGAGAAAGAGAACAAAAATAACCAGCATCTCTTTATGAGGGGGGACCCAAAAACTTAGCATTTATTTATAAAAATTGTGTGTTTATTCTTACATGTTTAAACTTCAATCACCCTCAAAGCACTCTCCATTTGATGCAATACACCTATGGAGACTTTTTTCCACTGCTCAAAACAGTTTTTGAACTCATTGATTTTGATGCCTTTTAGTGCTTCTGCTGTTTTTTGTTTTAACTCTTCACATCATGTTTCTCTTTGAGGACTTTTTTCATCGGGGAAACAGAAAAAAATTTGCTCAGGGTGAGATCAGGTGAATATGGCAGGTGGGACCTGGGGGTCATGCTGTTTTTGGTCAAACACTGCTGATCACTCAGCGTCGTGTGGGCAGGTGTACTCGTAAATCGCCCATCATGAAATGGGCAACATGTTGAAAGAGTCTTTAAATAAACATTCACTGAAGCCAAATGCAGCGTCTCACAGCAACACCAGTGGGTACACTGACACAGATGGGTTCCTAGAACACTCACCCAGCAGGGGAAGCCTGTACTACAGGGGCCTGCCCTCCAGAAAATAATTCCGAGTTTTTATTGGGCCCCCATTTGTACAGTCTTCAGACGTGGGATTCCCCTCTTCCCAGTTCCTTTGGCCAGAGAAACGGGTTTTGGGGAGGGGGCGCATTAGGTGCTCAGGTTGACCAGCAGCAGTGTAGCACCGTGATTAAAGCGAGCTTTACATCAGGGTAGAGAGGACAAAAGAGAAAAATATACCCCAGATGTGCCATCACACTCTTCAGTTTTCAGGGGCCCCATTTCTTAGTCATCTGGGCAGGAGGAGGAGATTTTTCCATAAACTTTTCATTATCTTCTCTCACTGTACAGTTCCTTGATTTGACCCATCTTTGGGTCAAAGCCAAGAGTTAAAGGAGGAAAATTTAATCCTGGAAATTTACCAATGTATGTTTCTTCATGTCTCAACGTCCCTTTCAGTCTATCTGACATTGTTTGTTTTTTCAGAATCTTCAAAAGGTTGGATTTTGTATTCTGTGCAGAGATTTACTTGTAAAGAGCAGGAGAGAGGCACTTTTGTGGACTTGCTCCTTGGCCATGCCTGCAAGTCTTATATCTCCTTTTTTTAAAGGAAAAAACAAAACAAAACAAAACACAAACAGCAGCATACTGTTTGTTTGACACTTGATTTTTTTTTTAACTCAGTAATATATCTTGGAGATAATAGTAATGCTATTAATAGTGACAATAAAACAATAATTACTGAATGCTTTAAGTGCCAGGCACTGTTCTAAGCACCATACCCATGTAACCCTTGCAGCAGCCCTATTAGATAGGCAGTATTGTTCACATTTTACAGATGCTGGTACGTCATTGGAGATGTTAAGAAACTTGCCTAGGGTAACATAGCTAGTCGATGGAAGAGCTGCATATAACTACTATTACATAATAATGACAATGATGATAACATGCAGTGCTATTACGTACCAGCATATGCCAGCTACAAAAGTGTTACACAAGTATAGATAAATGTACAAATCACCTTCAAAATGAAGCACTTTTTTTTAAAAGCACACTTCTATTCTAAGGTAATAAGAATATTCATTCTGCATGTCGGGAATCTGAGGAAGGTCAGGTGACTCGGCAGAGAGGAGGTAATAGGGTCCCCCAGTACAGACACGAGGTGTGGCTATTGCTGTCCCCTCTTGAAGGTATAATACTTTTCTAGCCAGCGAATCTTGGAATAATGGAATCAAAGGAGTTTAGAGCTGGAAGAGACTCACAAAGTCTAAGTTCACCCTTGATTTTATAAATCACACATCATGATGAATCAGAAATCATCAAGTAAAAGTTAAAATGATAATACGAATTGTCAGCTGTTACAGGTAATGAAACAGTTCCAGAGAACTAAGGGGATGAAATTCTTCATTATCGTCATAGCTGCGTTTGTAGGGCATCACTGTCACAGGCAGTATTTTAAGTAACCTTGCAAAATAGGTATTATAGTCCCCATATTTTTCATATGGGGAAACAAATGCTCAGAGATGATAGGTCACTTGCCCAACCAAGGTGACATAGGTTAAGATTCTTTCACACCTCTTTACTGAGTACTTTCTATCTTTGAGTATTTGCAGGACACCAATCGTGTATGTAATTACCATGTAACGCATTGTCCCAACTGGGATACTTTTTCTGAGTGAAAGAGGGTATTAGTAGTAATTATACTGGGACTGTCCTGGACAAATTTGGACAAAGGGTCACCCTATCTATGAGCCTTTATTCCCAAGTGCATAATTTATATTTGCCATAGTTTGCTTGATTTAGATGATATAAATTGCTACAGAGGACCAGTGTTCATAAGTGTGTATTAATGGATCCGTTAGCCTGTTTTCCAAGGTCTTTATTGGTGAACCACACAGAGCTGGGTATTCTTTTATGCAGTGGATATGCAGTCACTTACAAATTTTGCTCACTGTTTGCTCATTGAACAAGAAGGGCCAGCCACCCTTTAAGGAAATACAATTTTAAAATGAGCCAATGAGCGTGTTGTGAAAAACCATGAAGGAGGCCCTTAAACCAGTACAATCATACCTTGGTACTTGTCAGCTTCAGAGCTCGTCGAACATTGTACTTGTCACATTTTGATGAGAATTCGGCACCCCGTGCCTGCTCGGAGCTTGGCACTCATCATGAGCCCTGGGACGAATTAACATTGAGTACCAAGGTGCCACTGTATGTATGTTAAAGAATTTTTTCTCTAGAGCTAGGGACTCATGAGCCTTTCAGGAGAAACATGATTAAATGTGGAAGAGAATAGATAAGCTCTCTGTTCCCCTGTGTTAGAGATGAAGGAAGATCCATTGTCGTGTGTCATGGAGCTAAGGCATTGGAAATGCAAACAACTTAAATGTGAATTTTGTCTTACGTATGTGAGAAAAAGATATTTAGCCAAGTGCTCATGATGTATCAAGATGGATAATGTGCCTAAAGTATAAAAAAATAATGCTTCTTGCAATTCAAAGGAAGGGAGACATATTCCTCTTCTGTGTATGGGGAAACTGAGGCTCAGGGTGGTTAAGTTATTGCCCCGAGCTTTCACAGATGTAGGGACTTAGATCAAGGTCTGGCTGACTCCAGAGGCCACGTGCTCCTGAGCACTGCTACCTAATGAATTGAGAGGCTGTCGGCATCAGCACAAGGAACAAGGTTAAGCTGTTCCCCTCATACACCCAGGTTAATATGAATATCTTGCTTGGAGAAAGCGCTGGACTGAATTGTCATTCCATTGTTATACATGCCTGGACCTTAGGCAAGTCAATCTACCTTTCTTGACCTCAGTTTCTGGGAAATCGAACTTGGTGATCTCTATGGCTCACCAGCTCTGACAGTTTATGATTCAAAATTGATTGGGGGCCCCATTCAGCATGGTAGACATTCTGGTGGGAAAGTACTACTCACTAATTTGCATAGTTTAGTTTTAACAAATGGAGAAGCACAAAAAACCCTATCGTGATTTTTACAGGCCCCAGGGGAGTTCATCAGGGGTTCTTGGCGGAGTCCTCATGAGCTTTCTGCCAAGAACCATCCTTGTGCAGTACTTTGTGGACCCCTTCTACCTTTCTGCCTTGTAATTCCATCATTAGTCTGGAGACCGAGGGGGTCAGAAGTCTGAGATTGTCCAGGATAAAATAATTAGAGCACTAGCTTAAAGTACTCTTAATGTGAGGCTTCCCCTGTGGCAAATAAAACAGAGGGTGGAAACTACACAAGGTTTACATTAACATCAGCATTCCTGCTGTAGACATTAGTGGCAAGACTATCACAATTTGAGGAACTGCTGATACTGTATTTTCTTCAGCAGTGTATAGTGTATATTAGTTAGGGATCCAGACAGGCAAAAGCAGCCTCCCCCCAGCAACAGGTCCAGGGTGCATTCATTTTCCTTTCTGCCTTGTGCTGAAGTGAGATAACAGTTGCCGGGGATGCATGAAAATTACCAACATCGGAAGGTTCTTGTGCCCTGGCCCTTCCTCATCTGTATGCATCCCATTTGCTTAAACATAATGTCTGTGGGCAAAGTCCAATGATCTGGAACCAAGTTACTAATGATAAATATAATGACTACAATGTCTACCATTGTGAATTGCCATGGAACAGAGGAGACTACAGGGAATCGTCAGAACTGAAAAAACAAGAAAAAAACTAAACACATTTTGCACAGAATAGCAGAGTGAACATTCTTTCAAGACTCATCTTCCATGCTCAAATGATAAATTATAGAATGCAGAATAATTATAACTGAGAAACAAGACTTAAAATTGCTGTCACCTGGCATTGCCTTCTCTTTCTTTGGCTTCAAGAAGTAGCATTCTCATAATGGTCTATCTGGGTCAGTTATAAACTGAAAAGTGACGTTTGCTGGCTTTCCTCCTAGGGTGGTTGATGTGGCAAATAATTGCTAAATGGTGAGTTTGGGTATAGTGACTGAGGCCAGGGAATTGGTACTAAAGGCAAGGAGGATTGCCTGTCTCTAATTACAAGGGTTTATAATCTAGGGCTCAGGGAACTCATAGTTCATTTCTAACAGGTCCCTAATCCAGCTCTTTCCAATAAAGGATATTCCAAACACTATATGGTGGGAAGCTTTGGTCAAGCTACCTGATGATTTTCACTTGTTAATGTCCTCCCTGGGTAGGTTATTGAAAAATTAAATTATTCTCAGAATAGAAAAAAAAATCTTAATTTTTCATTTATAATTGGATTTCTTTTTTTTTAATTTGATAGAGCACCTTGCCCTTTTACTTCTTTGTTGTTTAGACTTTTAAAAAATATATATGTTGTCTTTATTCATTCACTCAACAGGCATGTATTGATCACAGGGCCAAAAGAGTCACGATTTAATTCTTTAAAAAAGATTTTTATTGTTGCCACTATTGCAGATGTCCTCCCCCCACTTCGCCCCCTCCTCCCAGACTCTGCACCCTCTCCTCTCTGACCATCACTACACTGTCTCTGTGTCCATGGATTATACATATATGTTCTTTGACTAATCCCTTCACCTTCCTTCATCCAGTCCTCCCTCCCTCCTCCCCTCTGACAGCTGTCAGTGTGTTTCCTGTTTCCATGCTTCTGTTTCTATTTTGCTCACCAGTTTATTTTGTTCATTAGACTCCACATATGAGTGAAATCATACGGTATCTGTCTTTCTCTGACTGGCTCATTTCACTTAGCATAATAATCTTCAGGTCCACCCATGCCGTCACAAAAGGTAAGATTTCCTTCTTTTATGGCCATGGTATTCCATTGTGTGAGTGAACCACAGTTTTTTGATCCACCCATTTACTGATGGGCACTTGGGCTCCTTTCAGCACTTGGCTATTGTAAATTGGGCTGCTGTGAACATAGGGGTGCATAGGTTCTTTTGAATGGATGTTTCAGGATTCTTAGGTTATATTCCCAGAAGCAGAATCACTGAGTCCAAAGGCAGCTCCATTTTTAATTTGTTGAGGAAACTCCGTACTGTTTTCCACAGTGGCTGCACCAGTCTGCATTCCTGCCAGTAAATGGGATTGATTCCGAGAATGCAAGCTTGGCACAAAAGCGTTCCCCTTAAGATCGGGAACAAGGCAGGGGTGTCCACTTCCACCTCTCTTTTTCAATGTTGTACTGGAAGTCCTAGTCACAGCACGCAGAGGAGAAGAAATAAAAGGAATTCAAATTGGAAAGGAGGCAGTAAAACTGTCTTGTTTAATTCTTTTTCTTTTATTTTCAAGACCGACCTTGGAATGCATCACTGTTTACAGGCAGTGGTTGGTGTTTCTTTGCTCTCAACCACCTCCCTCTTGCATTGTCTGGTTGTGAGATTATATGAATGAAAGGAGCATCTCATACACCACTCCCGTCTCATCTTCTGGTCATCGTTGTGTAACGTGATGTAGTGCCCCTTCATAGATGGACTAGCCTTGCAGGTACGTGTGGCCATGTGACTGAGCTCTGGCCAATGGAGAATAAATAGATGATATAGGCCCCCTTCCAGGTTGGCTCAGAAACACCTCCCACATGACTCTACTCTTGTTCACCAGGTTGCCCACTCTATGCAGAGAACTCCAAAGTCCCAGAGGTCTCTCAGTCCCCGTGTGGAAGGCCTACTGCCAACCAAGGATATCTGTATTAGACTCTGATGAGAGAAAAATAAAAGCTATTATGTTAAGCCATTAGAATTTGGAGGTTTGTTTGTTACTACAGCTAATGCTGATATACCAAGCTGCAAAGTCATGAATTTGGACCAATTCATGAATTGGTCCTTTTAAAGCCAGATTTTCATGCCACAGACTTCCCGTTGTATTTACTGTACAATCACAGAGCACTTTTTTGTACTGTACTGTTTAGATAAAGTTGTCCATGCTCCTCCAGTCTTCACTGCCATGATTTTAGTGGCTCTGCGTTTTCATCAGGGTCCACTTTTCCTGCTACTACCCTTTAATACAACACAGACCCTCCACACTCATTGGGTAGTTCTATGGCCACTTTATTGGGAAAGAAGTGAACTGGCAGATAGTAACAGCTTCTACTAACTTGGTACAAACAGACCGTGGGTTTATTATCTCATGTAGAATAATGTAAAAAATGGGGAATCCAGGGCTAGCTTGTGGCTCTATAAAGACACGGAATCTGGTTCTTTGTATTTGTTTAATCCTGTTGTCATATGAGCAAGAACTTCTGTCTTCACGATCACAAATTGACCACTGGAGATCCAGCCATCATATCCCTATTCTAGAAGAAAAGGAAGGGCAAGAGACAAAAGAATATGCCTCATGCCAAATCAACACCCTTTAAAAAGCTCTTTTTTTAAATGTCACATGACAACTTTGGCTTAAATCTCATTGACCACTTCTAGGTGAAAGGGAAGTGGGAATTATAACTTTGCAGCTTGGTATATCAGTGTTAGCTGTAGGAACAAACAAACCTCCAAATTTTAATGGCTTAACATAATAGCTTTTATTTTTCTCTCATCAGAGTCTAATACAGGTGTCCTTGGTTGGCAGTAGGCCTTCCACGCGGGGACTGAGAGACCTCTGGGACTTTGGAGTTCTCTGCATTGAGTGGGCACCTGGTGAACAAGAGTAGAGTCATGTGGGAGGTGTTTCTGAGCCAACCTGGAAGGGGGCCTATATCGTCTACTTATTCTCCATTGGCCAGAGCTCAGTCACACGGCCACATGTACCTGCAAGGCTGGGAACTAGAGCCTAGCCAGGTTCAGTGGACAGCTAGCCACTGGACACATTGCTGTCGCCATAGTGTCCTGCTTCTGTTACTGGGAAAGATGTTAAGATACACTGAGACACATGAAACCAGTAAAAACCTCAGCTAGAGCCGAGATAAGCTCCCTGCTCATCTTTCCCATGGATATTCTTCCTGTTCTGGGTCACGTGGGTCAGGACCTTGTCCCTTCCGTGTCCGTCTGACGACACCCTTGTTGTTTTCTCCATTCTCCAACTTCTTGTCCAAACTACCCAATTTAGCTCTTAATTCTACAGTGACTTGTTTGTATTTGTTCAGTGCTTTCTGGGCCTTGGTACTTGTGGATCCAGTTTCTCTAAACACATGAAAGCAGGAACTTTATTCTCTTCTTTCATCATTAGTGGCTGACTGTACTCTGGTGAGTGATCTGTGCTCCTCATGAGAGTGGCCATGGAGTCTTCTGTGAAATCGGTTCAAAGAAATAATAAGACCAGGAGTGAAAGTTAAACACTTTTGACCAGTGCCCAGAGGTCATTCTGAGGGCAGCCAGGCATGTTTGGCTATGTTCTAACACTGTTGGCTGGTCCTGCAGACTGAACCTGGACGAGGCTCTCCCTTCCCTAGGCCCAAGTTTGCTCTAGAAAATTCCCATTCCTCAAAGGTTACTCAAATACCTCTGCTTTGTAAAGATTCAGTGCTCAGTTTTGGCCAGGAAAAGTTTTGTTCTGTTTTCTCTGAGTTCTTGTAATGTTTTGTGAATGTTTTGTTTTAGGGTCTATCACCTCATCAAAATAATTAACGTTTACTGATCCCATTAAGGAGTGAGTATATAATTTCCATCTTTTCATTTAATCTCACAACAACCCGTGAGCTCTGTGGTGTCACTGTCACCCCTGCACTGAGGAGGACACAGGCTCACAGAGGGCCAGCGAAGTGCTCCAGATGCTGTTGGGAATGAAAGTTGGGTCTGCTAATAATGATGCCGAACGGCCTGCACGAACTGGGACAGTGGTAGCAAAAGGGGGACCTTGGGCCTCTTTCCTCCTATGCCCCCAATTCTGCCTTCGGTTAAATTAAAAAAAAAATCATCAAATGTTTCAATTTTATCAAAAAGTACCAAAAAATACATGAACAAACGATCATGAGCCCACCACCCAGATTGTCCAAATGTCAGTTTACATTTTGCCATATTCGCTTCAGATTTCTCCAAAAAAATGTTCTGGATACAGGGTACAGCTACGGATACGCAGCCCGTCTCCTTTCCCTTTCTGGAGTCAGCCTGAACCTGAAGCGCGGTGCATTCTGTTTGTGTGTCTTCATACTTTCACTGCGTACGTATGTACATGTCCCAACAATGTAGGGCCTAGTGTCATTGGTGTGTATGTATGCGTGTTTTATAGAGTGACACCAGTGGAATCAGCACTATAGTTGTCTTTTATTAACCTGCTTTTTACCTCCCATTCTATATTTTCAAGATTTATCTCTGTTGATGCATGTAAACATCATTTAAGTTACTACAGAGTATTCTACTGAATGACTCTATCATAGCTTCTTTTTCTTGTTGGGGATATTTCCCCCTAGATAAGCTGGAATAGTACATCTTTCTAGATAAATACATGTATCTCTAACTCATTCTTCTCAATAGCCATATAATAGTCCTAGTATTCCATCATTACTGGAAATTCATGTTGTTTTCATGATTTTCCATTTTTATAGTGCCACAGTAAGTGTCTTTGTATACATCACTGTCCTAAAATGAAATTTAACAGCGATAGCCAGATTTATTTCCAAAAATACTGTGACAATTCATAGGCAGCCAGTTTCCTACATAAGTTGACCTTTTCGCAACTTGATGAGAAGAGAGCTGTCCTGTTGTGTGTGTTCTCTTTTTTTGTTTTTTGTTTTCTTTTTGCACTTTCTGGATGATCAATAAGGTAGAGTATCAATTAATATGTTCATTAGCCGTTCTGTGAACTGTGTGCTTGTATCCTTGCCCACACTGGTTTGCAGGACCAGAGCGTCTCCACTGGGCATGTTTTCTGTGAACAGAGCCCCCTGGAGCTGGGCATGAGGCAGCCTTAACCGAGGTGAAGTCCTCGGTGTCATAGGATGGTAGTAACTCTTTACCTTATGTGTTGCAATCATTTCTTAACCCTCACTCCAGACTACCTTTGTTTTCTTTTTTACTTTTCGTATAGCTTCTTTTACTGTACCCCACTTTTTTTATTTGTAAGACTTGAATATTTTCTCTTTTCTGGTATGATCTCAGGGTTCTGTCTGCTTATGAAAGTTAATATATGCATGCCTTCTAATTACTTTCTCCTAAATATTTCTAACACTTTTATTGTATTTTTTTAACCTGGAAATTTGGGGACTCAGGCTTTCTTTGTATGTTATTACTGCATGGCTAAGGCATTGGAACTCAATCACTAAATATCATTTGCTTGGATGCTGTATCAGATCAGATGCTCTGCTGACAAACAGTGATGTGACATATATTCTCTTTTCCTTTTTGAAATTTACACTTTGATCTTTTCTGTTCAAATAATATGAAGCTTACAGAATAAGGAAGGCATGGCCAGCTGATGGCTGTTCACACTTGGAAGAGAGACCCGGAGTAGTGTTTTTGTTTAAAAGTCAAGCAAAGAAGCAAGGTCATTATAATTGTCCCTGATGTTTATCCTCAGGAAAGATGCCAGCACTGAAGCCTCTTGGAGACTGACAGCTGATCTGTTTAGTTCTGCAGTGCTGTCATTTATGAGATTTGTTCCTGGGGGAGAAAGGAAGGCAGCAGTGAGGAGAGGAGAAAGGGAGCTCATTTTGCTGCTGCTCGTGAGGTAGATCTGATTTAATGGTGAAAACAGTTTGTGGATCCAGTTGCTATTTTTAAGCATACTTTTCAGAAGCATCAAAATATGTGGCAAATGAGAAAAAAAGTTAAATCATTTTAGTCTTACATTTGTGTGTGTATGTGTGTGTGGTTTAGAAATATTTCCATAACCACCTTGGGCTGCCATATGAAAAGACTTTTGCCATTATGAGGATGAAGTGCCAGCTCCAGGCTGGGTCTGAGGAGGTACAGACCAGTTGCGAGGTGTCCAGCAAATCAGTGATGAGATGCAGAGTCGCACACAACCAGTGCTGTGCAGAAGACACACTGGCGACAGTGTGTGGAAATTGGAGCTGGCCGATGCTAGAATTCAAGCCTGCCCTCATGGTGGGGCCTGGGAGCCGGCCTGGAGCTCTCGCCCCTGCACTTCCTGCCTGAGGCAGAAGCCGGAGCATCATCTCCGTCTTGCAGGTGACAAAACTGAGGCAAAAAGAGGCTGAGCCCTAGCCCATTCATGGGGTCGATCATTCAGGGGAGAATAAAAGGCCCTATTACTGCTTTGTCAGAACTTTGACTAAATCATTATTGGTTCTACCTTTCAGGGGACATGAGAGCGATTAGTTAATTTAGCTAGAATAATGGCTTTTGTGAAGCCAGTGCTGGGCTTGATTCTTTCTTTCTTTATTTATTTCTCTCACGCGGAAGACAAATGTGTTCTACAACTAGTGTATTCTCACATGTCTCAGAAACGACCCCCCCGCCCCCGCTCCAAACCTGCCAAACCCTTGCCATGGCCAAGGGGCATCAATGCTCTGTCTGGATTTTCTGGACTTCTGTTTTCCTTCCTTCACATAGCTCCGGGCACCCTGGCTCTCTGTCCTTCTCTTACCAAGCCAGGGCTCTCACCAGCCCAGGTCCTTTCACTGAATGGTTTTTTTCCTCCTGGAAAAGTGTCTCAGACACGTTCAAGGCTTTCTTCCTTGCTCCATTCAATTCTCAGCAAAGAGGCCTGCCATGGCCACCCGTCTACAGATGTACGTGCCATTTCCCCCTTTGCCTCTTCCTTGTTTCTTGCTCTTGCTGACCCCTGACATATGCGTTTGTTTGCAGTCTTCTTTCCCACTGGCATGGGAGCCTCAGGGCAGCAGAACGCTCGTTCCCTTCGCCTCTATCTTCAGGGCCTGGCATGTGAGAGTGTTCGCTGCACCTTGGCTGACTAAGCAGCCCAAGTTCTTTCCCCGCTGCCCGCTCACCGAGGCAGCAACAAGGCAGGGGGCGTTGGCCACTGTCCCTCGCCACCTCCAGGAAGCAGTGGGAAGTGAGTGTACCATGGACAGGGATCGGTGACTGCTGGTACTCAGGCTCCCTTGGAAGTGAAGTTCATCTACACAGGGCCAGAGCTAACCGAGGCTTAAAATATGATCGTTTCCATTGCCATGAAGGACTTCCTGCTGAGCAGGTGTGCATGTCACCACGCGACCTGCTTCCAGGAAATACACTTGGATTTTTGAGGAGATGTTGTCAGTAAGTCTGTCCCTTAACCCAAAGAAATGGCACCAGCTCCTTTCTGGGATGATCTGGGGAGATATCTCTGGGCAGTCAAGCTTTTGGAGCTTCTCCAATCACCCTGCCCTGGGGAATCCCACTGTGTGGGGGGTGGCCCGTGCTTTCCTGTTCACATGTCTCGGCAGCCTGTCCCTGAGCACCGCAGTGTCCAGGAGCGAGAGCCGTGGAGTTTCTAGTGGATGCAGCCTGCCTTGCATGGGGAGAAAGAGAGACGTGCTGCTGAACCAACGGTGCCTTTCTCCGCCCTGATAGAGAAGCCAAGAGCCTGTGCCTGGTGGCAATGTGGGGATCAGAGCATCAGGTCATCACTCCTGTCATTTGAGACTGGCGAGGGCTGGCAGAGGCAGAGTAGCGCCCACATTTATTTCCGTCATCTCTGTGATGGGTCCTAACTTTCATGGCCAAGTAATTGGGAGCTCAGTGAACAGTGGCCCCTTGCCCCGACCTTCATTTTGCATACAGTGGTGTCTCGGGAAATGAGCTTTTGTGTTAGTGGGTAACCACTAGGCTGACTTATTGTTATTTTCAGCCAGAAATGATGTTATAATCAGTCCCTCACAGCAAACTGATTAGTAGTTCATGTATGCGTGATTTGGATGGCGAATAAAGCTTTGTACCTGATACCAAGGCATTAAGGCCCAGGGATGCATGGACTTTCCTTTTCTTTCAGCCGAGACAATGTTAATGCGATGATGTTGTGGGAAATGGGAGAGCTTGTCAATTGTGCTGGAAGATTATGTCACCTCTATTAATCAGGAAACGCATAGCGAGACGTGGGCAGTTTAGAAAGAGAAGCGATTAGCGGGTGCGGCAACGGGAGGGTCAGTCTTGAGTCTTCTGAGTTTTTATACTTTTGAAAAGAGTGAAAGTAATTATGTAGAAACTTAAGATATACAGGCAGAAAGGAGGGGGCCTAATTGGATTGTTTAACAGGAGTGCCTCAGGAACACACACAGAGGCCCAGATGGAGAATTCTTTACTCTCTTGTCCTGGAGGGTCTGGGTTCTTGAAGTAGGAAGAGAACCTCCTGCCTTCAGCCCTCGGGACTGAAGTGGGCAGAGCCTCTCAGAAACCTAGAAGCAAGCGCAAGCTCTTGGGGCTCCATTTGTGGGTATTCTGGCTAAGAAAGTTCCCGTGAATTTACCCATCATAGCCCAGATTGCCATTGACACAGTATGGGGAAGGATTTGGATATATTTTTGGGGGGAAAATACTGTGAGAAAAACCTGTGCACCCCACCCACTCTTCTTACTTTTCCTGAATTGTGGAATTAACTACACCCGGACAGGTGACAGCATTTAAAAATGAAAAGGCATGGCTTTGGCATCAAGCTAGGGTACAATGTCAGTTTATTATCTTGTTAGCAAAATTTTTAATCTCTTTGAACTTCAGTTTTCTCAGTTGTAAAATGGGAATACTGTCATTACATAGGGTTATTGGTAGAATTAGAAAACGGTTGGCAAATATTTAAAAAATAACCTTCTAATAAGGCTTTCCTAAGCAGTTTAGATGCTTAGGAAAGGTGATGATTATTTAGGTTAGGGAAGCTTCATTTTTTTGCCAACCATCTGTCTTCCTCGTGGTTCTCTATACATACAAGGAAGCACAGAATAATTGTATCTTGACCAACTTTTGTCTAGAGCCTTGTGTGTGGAACTGCCCAGGATACAGCCCAGTGATGAAGAAATGTGCAGGGCACTCCATGCTTTCAGTGTCAGAGACTCAGCCAATTACAAAGGAATCACTTACGTAAAAAGAAAGAAGGAAATTTTCAAGGTGACAAATATAGAAAGTATCTTTTGTATCACTCATGGGAATTCATTTGCCATAAATGAGTTTCTTGCCTGGCAAAGCTGTATCACTTTGTCAGGGAGCACGCTTACCTCTTTCTCATCAAAACGATGTAGAACACAAAGAATTACCCACTTTTGCATATTTGACTGGATCAAGAATCCCACATAGTAATCAGCTTTGTTTGTTTTCCCCACTTGTTCAAAGCCTCATCCCTTCTCACTGCCTGCAGCACTGACAGTCTGCCACCTAATATGTCCAGTGGCCACGGGGCGGTCCCACGCAACCCCCCCAGGGGCACTGCTCAGTCAATCCCTTACACCTGGATTTGGAGCCCAGCACCTTCAGGTACTGGCTTTGAGATTTGGACAGGTTCTAGAACCTTGATGAGGTCAGTTTCCTCATCTTTAAGACAGGGATAAATACTAATAATACAAATTTGCATCTGTATTAGTTTCTTATGGCTGCGGTAACAAATTACCACACACTTGGTGGATGAAAACAGCACCAATTCGTTATCTTACAGCTCCAGGCAGAAGTTCAGAAGTGGGTCTTACAGGGCTAAAGTCAAGAGGTTGGCAGGGCTGTGCTCCTGCTGGAGGCTCCAGGGAAGAACCCGTTCTCTGCCTTTGCAAGTGTCCAGAGGCTGCCTGCCTCCCTTCTCTGTGGCCCCCTTCTGGCAGTGTCGTCCCTCTGGCTGCTTCTGACCTCCCATCTCCTCCTCCGAGTCTGGCCCTCCTGCCCCTTCTTATAAGGCCCTTCATGATTACTTTGGGCCACCCGAATAATCCAGGAGACTCTACTGTCCCCATACTAAAACCCTTAACCTAGTCACGGGTGTGAGATATAAAGGCAGTAAGGAAGGGACCTTGTCCACTAACAGTCACAGACTCCAGGGTCTAGGACATGGGCCTCTTTAGGGGCTGTTATTCTGTCTGCTGTAGTATTCTGTAGTGTTGTGGAAATAAATGATACGTTTTACACACACACACACGCACAGTATGTCCTTAGCTTTGTGTTGTACACAATAAACCAACGCCATCCTCCCGCACGCCCCTCACAGGTATAGACTCAGACAGGGCCTGGCTCTGGAACGGGTTCTGTTTTTGTCAAATTGCCTTTCTGGATACTTCCCTGTTGTTTTCATCTGTTGGCACACACTTATCCTTTCATTTCAAGTTCCCATTCTTGATTGAAAGTTTGGTGTTATTTACGAATGATCCCTGTGAAGAAAAGTTTTTCTTCAAAAACTGTTGAATTTCTTAGTGGGGAAGGTGGCTAGGCTAATGTGGGCCAAGCTGAGGCGGCTTGGTCACCCGAGCACATCAGTCCTGCCGAGGCTGGTATCCCAGGAGGCATACGTGGTGAACTTGGCTGTGTGGTGGGAATGTTATCGACATTTCTTTGGTAGGGTATTAGTCCAGCTAGAACATCTAGTACAAGGCTTAAATTCGCCAGAGAGTGATTTTGCATAGATGTTTATTGATTATTCTCTCTCTTTTTCCAAAAATGTCTCCATGTCATTAAATAACTTTTAATGGAAAAACAGCTCATGTACACGGTAAAATGGGTAGAAATTATGTCTCCCAACCAGCTTCCTTTCAGGAGGCTGCTCCCTGGAGACAACAGTGTTCTCTCTCTGTATGTGTGTACATGATGCGAGTGGGAAGATAATAGGCATTTTGCTCTGCACATTTATTTTTTCTCTTAACAATATATCTTGGGGATAATTCCATATTAGCACACATTAATCTGCTTTATTATTTTAAATGGCTGTGTAGTTCTTCATTGCGACATTAGATTTTAATTTACTTAACTAGTTCCCTATTGATGGGTACTTAGGATATTTTCAACATTTTGCTATTTCAAATTTTCATTGATTTTTTCCCCCCTGATTATGACAGGCCTTCTATTTTCTTTATGCAGATACAGCCAAATGTGCCTTTAATGTAGTAATTATTATAACAATAATGACTCTAGGGTTTTTTGGTTGAGGGAACTTGAAGGACTGAGAGTACACTGACACTGGCATAGCTCGAAAGCATTTTCTTTCGAGTTACCTGTTGGTGCACCTACCCTGAATGCGAGTTAGAAAAAACTTACAAGAAAGGCCTTTCAGAGGCTCTCAGCAAGTGGGCATGGCCACGGGAGCGGTGGCCCTCTGGGATGAATCATAAATATCTGCCCAGCTTCCCGATTATGGATTTATTCACCATGTGGCAAAGATGTCCTCCAGCCCCTCCAAAGACTGTGTATTTGGCATTAGGAGGACACTGGACCTTTGCAGCAGGTCACAGGAGAAAGGGACACGAGGGCCTGATAGGTCTGGATCCCAGCTATAAGGGAGGGGAGTGAGAAAGGGGAGGGTCATTCTGAAGAGCCACCCATGTCAAAGAGAAGATCCTTGTCAAAGAGACGATCTGTAAAGACCACAGTGAGAAGTGACACCGAGGAGGTGTGCACAGTTGATGCAGAAAGCTGGAGAATGCACTGGGAGTTCCCGTTTCATCCAAGTCGCTACCTGTCATCCTAGTCAACTATACCTTTGCACAAATGCATATACGACCCACACGGACACTTGATGGGCCTTTTAGTGTTACTAGCCTTTTGGTTGTGGTGATAAGGAGGCCATAATCCCAAGAGAACTGAATCTTTTATCCTGCCGCCACATCCCCAAACCAGGCTTTCATTAATGCTCCTTATTGGTGTGGGAAGAAAAAAATGACTGACTCATTTGGGTTTCAGGTCAGCCTTTCACAAGTGACTGGAGAAGAGCAGAGATAAAATATGGGACCCTGTTAGAGAAGTGAAGGGGAAAAAGTTATGCTATTAAATGAAGCATGTTCTTTAGAAGGTGGCAGTATGCATTCATTTGGAATTTATTTGCCTTCTGTGTTTGGATCAGTGAAGCAATTAACAGTAAAGATTCAGCACCACATAAAAATCTTAAGAAACCGAGGGTGTCACATGCAGTGACTGGGCTGGTGTTTTGAAGCCTTCTCCTGTGACAAGCATTGTCATACCCAAACCTGCTCCAATGGTTTTAGACATAGGGATGGAATGAGAATTGACCTGGGCAAAAAATCAGGCTGATCATATGAATATTTAAAAATATCTCATCATGATTTTTAAATCTTTTATACACGGTTGCTAGTCATTGTGGAATTTACCAGTTGAAAAAAAGATGGAGTTTTTTGAGTGAAAACAAAATAGCTATTTTTAGCAGGACTCTCTCTATTCCAATGCAAAACTTAACTAAAGTTAAGGGTGTGTCTCTAATTTGAGCTGGTTGGTGAAGCAGGGGTCCAGATTAATAAAAGCCCGAGTTACAAGTTAGTTTTAAGCAATGAAATTTTAATACTTTTAGTGAGCATATTGCTTACTATGTAATTGTCAAGTAGAGAGTTTTAGAAGACACACTATAATGAAGAAATGTTATATTTAGCTAGGATATCAATTTTCATGCACACGTATTTGTTCTTGAAACATGTGAAAGCAAAACTTTTTTGCTTTGTTTGCCTGGCAGGACATTATTTTTCAGGTTGCATGTGGCTTTCTTTCGGTCAGTGGGCTAAATTAGCACCACCAGATGTCATTAGTGGTGTGAGAATAGTGAAGATGTTAAACTGAAGATTCCACCAGAATGAGTTGATGTCACTTCTAGAATTGCCTAATTTCTTCCTGGAGAGTTGCTTAGACTTTCAGACCATCCGACTTCATGCCTGTTGTTACCTGTTTGCATTCTCTGGGGTCAGTTAAGACTATTTCTTGGGTTAGCAGACTGACTGTCATATTCTAAGAATTGATTCTCCTCTGGAACAATAGGTCTAAAAGGCACCTGTTCATACCTTTATTGTCTAAAACCAAATATCACCAACTTCATTTTTTACTCTAGGTTTTTTCCGTTTTTTCCCCAACTGGGCCTTAATATTGTCCTGGCATGACACTGGGGAACACAGTATGCTTAGTGGAAAAGAACATTTTAATTTATGGTCCAAGAACTGGGAGTAATGTCTGTTGGCCCAGTTGCCCAGCCCAGTAATGGTAATCCGCTAGAGGCAATGTCATTATTAAAGTTAATAACACAATCAGTCTGATTTGTATGTAGAATGACTAAAAAGCTCAAAAAGGCAATGATCCAGTAATAGCTGACTCCAAGCTAACAGGGCAGATCATTTCAGCACCATCTGATTATTTCTTGGTCTAATTTGGGATGGATATGATTTTACTGAGCGATTGGTTTAGTGTACTGTTGTGAATCAAAAAGACAGCTCTGGAATTCCTGATTCTTGTCAAAAATTGGGGGCATCTTTTTCTGGTGCAATTGGTTGGACATTTGTGAAGCACCTAAAATGTACTCATCACAGTGGGTTGTTAGAGGCTAAACATTTGTCTGTTTGTGATTAAATTTCTCTTGTATGAGAAAGTAGTTTATTTTTTAATTATATGCACTTAGAGGCAACCATCCCATGTACTACTAATTTTAGATGCTATCTGATATTTTTTTTAACTTCAGGTTTAAGATCATTAGAAAGTGGGAAAGCAGAAACCATAGGTTCTTGTTTTGCTTTTGGTGAAAATAATTGGTAGTGAGCAGGTGGTTAGCCAGCACGTCTCTGGGCTCAGCTTAGCTCTGAGTTTTGATCTCAATATATAGCAGCTGATCTGTAGGTAAGGTGCTCAGAATAGCTCTAGGAATTTTTTAACAACTAGAAGGTAAATGTCTATCTTTAGTTCCAAAACGCTTAAATGTCTGTTTTTAGCCAAGGCATCCTCAGGGCACATGGCTTTTGCGCTACTTGCTCAAGGAACTTGCGAATATCAGGAATTCCCAGAGCACATTCCCACTTCTTTTCTCTGCCTCCCATTGGCCAGTTGGAGCTGGATGATTTCACTACTGGAGGACTAGGTTCGTACCCACAGGGTGGCCTTTATGCCACGGACAGTCTGCCATTGCCATGCCAGGATTCCATTCTTAAAACCAACTAGGTAGAACAAAACAAAAGCACCTTTTTTTTTTTTTACAGCCATCATTTATGAAGTTAAAGTTAAAAATAGCTGTCTAGAATTCTTTAGTCAGTATAGAAAATGTGATCATTTTCCTTGAGTCTTGAAAATTCATCTC
This sequence comes from Mormoops blainvillei, assembly GCA_004026545.1. Classification (NCBI taxonomy): domain Eukaryota; kingdom Metazoa; phylum Chordata; class Mammalia; order Chiroptera; family Mormoopidae; genus Mormoops; species Mormoops blainvillei. Next base: position 30,861 of record PVJD01002472.1, on the reverse strand, counting down.
TCAAAAGAGGGTTTATTTTGCCCTGACTCGTGTGGCTCAGTGGGTTGGGCATTGTCCGGCAAGCCAAAAGGTCGCGGGTTTGATGCCTGGTCAGGGCACAGGCCTGGGCTGCTGGCCAGGTGCCCAGTAGGGGGTGTGTGAGAGGCAACCAATGGATGTTTCTCCCGCACATCGATGTTTCTGTTTCTCTCTTCCTCCCTCCCTTCCTCCCTCTCTAAGAAATAAATAAAATCTTTAACAAAAATAGTTCTTAAAAAAAAAAAAGATAGTTTATTTCCTCCTGGGTATCTGGAGAAAGCTGCCTCAGAGTAAGCAGCCTCCAGGTGATGATTTGATTTTCTTTTAAATGTGGAAGAAAAAGGGTAAGGATTCCACTTTTGTTATTTGTACAGCTTATCTTTAGGAGCCAAAAATATGTATTTAGCATTTCAAGAATAGCGTTTTGTTTGACCTTTTCAGTAATTTGTCATAGAGATTTAATTTAGATGGAAACTTGGTAGGTGTTTTTATTTTAAATAGAATAATATTTTTCTTTAAAAATCAAATATTATGTCACAACTTGAAAAGTGCAGTTTTCAAAACACTGGAATTTTATTTTTCTCATGATTGTGTATTTTCTAAAGTCTACACAAAAATCTGACCTCTCCTTTTCCCCAACAAATTTTAGTTATTTAACAAGGATGACGGTTTATGAGGAGAAATGCCATATCATAAATTCACAAATTTATTATTTTTACCAGTCAAGGCCAGTTGACAGTGGGTAACTGAAACCACAGAAAGCAGAAGCATAGATAAGAGGGGGCCACTGTGTATCATTTCCTTTGCGGATCTGCAGCACAGGGCAAATGTGGAAAGCTAGGCAGAGAATCCGAGGAGAGCCCCGAATACTGGCGATTGTCAGATCTGCCTCAGGGAGCAGGTGGCGCAAGTGTTGTTAGGTATGGAGAGACAGGAAGGAATGACTTAGGACTCCCACTCTCATGCAGGCAGGCTCGGAAAGGACCACGTGTACATGGGTTCAGGTAGGTGTAAACTGAGCGGGTGGGGCTCGGAAGGGGGGCCTCATGCTGTCTGGTTGGGAAGCAGTTGAGAAAGCCTGAAAAGAGAAGGAAATATACTAGTGGGGCCCTTTAAAATATAGATGGCCTTTTGCCAGACAGAAAGAAGTGGGAATAGCATTCCAGGAAGGGGGAGGTAGGCCGGACTTGAGTGAAGGCCAGTGGTACAAAAGGGCCTGGGAGTGTTCAGGAACTGCCAATTGGCTGATGTGGTTGGGTGGAGGAGATGCATATATGGTGGGGGTGTTTGTGTTGGGGAAGGTGGCCCCAGCGGTAGATGAGCTCACAAATGTGGCGTCCGTTTGGGAAGAACTTTGATTGCCATGGGTAACTCGCAAAGGAGTTAAAACTTTATCCCCTGTAGATGTGAAACCCGAAAGCTTTAAGTAGGGTAGTGACATAATCAGAGGTTTGCAGTTGCAGGTCGGAGATAGCAGGTGGGAGGTGGGCTTGCTGGGGGCAGAGGAGCCAGAAGAGAGTCCTGGAAGCAGTCCAGCGTGACGTAACTGGACCCGAAACCAGAACAGTGGTATGAGGATGGAGCAGACAGGCATTTGAGAGTCTTTTTAACAGAAGACCTGAATATACTTGATGATGGAAATGAGAGAGGAGTGAAATAGGGTTCTAGGCTACACTATTGGATCAGCAGAAATGAGGGAATAGAGGGGAGGGAATTTTTGAGATGAAGCCACTGCTTTTTTTTTTTTTTCTTTTCTTTTTTTCACTTTGGTTATGGTGTTCTTGAGAGGCTGTTCTTGAAAGACCCAGTAGGCAGTTGGAAAAGATGAGAGAGATTAAAATTTCATTAAAGGTCAAGAGGCCTTGGAGAGATAGGTGGAAACTGGAAACAACAGATTTTTCCAGAGGGAGAGTATAGAATAGGGTGAGTGGAGGGCTGAGGGTGCAACCTTGGGGATCATTGACATTTGATGGGAGGAAGAGGACCAGGTGAAGATGGAGAGACAATGGTGGAATGAGAGAACCGTGTCACAGAGCCCAGAAGAAGAGAGAATTTTAGGAAGGGGGCCAAGACCCTCACATGTCACACAAAAGACCAATAGCATGAGCACAAGAAGAAGCCACTGGAATGAGCAGTTGGGAGACCCCACCCCCCAGGGAATCTCCTGATTCCAGTCAAGTGGTGGAGAGGGGAGAAGTCAGACTGCAGAGCGCAGGAGGCCTGGGTGCCAGGTGGGAGCTGGCCACCCACAAGCTGCCATTTCAAGGTACAAGTGCAAGCCAGTGTGGTTGGAAGGCTCTAGTGTTCCATTTTAAATGCACACTGCGTGTATTTCACAGATGATAGAGTGCAACTTGCTTTGACCTCTTTGTATTTTAAAACTTTGTAATTCTCTGTCCCAGTTTATGTTCCTAGGAAATTTATTTTTTTTTTAGTTGTCTGCAGGTTTTATGGGCTCTCAAACAATTTTTCTTGCCTGTCTTCCTTCCTGCCACCAGCCCCCCCACCGCAGCCTACCTCCCATAGAGACACGTGGACACACACATCATTTTGTCATGTAATTACATTGAAAGTGCCCAAACCATTCACGAGTTTCTGCTTCTGATGTTTTTAATTAGCTTTCCTGGAACAGGGAAGTGTCTTCAAGTGATTTCTGTTTGTTGCAAGAACAATAACAATTTATGCTAATCTTCTTAAGGGATATAAGGGATATAAATCCCTTAAGAAGACAAGAGAACTTTGTCTTCGGAAAGCTTGAAGAAGGCAAATGAACACTGTTTGGCTAAATAAGGAAGCAGGTGGACTTGCCCACTCAGGGAGGGTGGCAGCTCCCCAGATGCAGCCCAGCCCTCCAGTCCTGGCCCCTTCCAGGCTTGTGAGGCGGGCTCCCAGCCGGCAAGCGATGTGCGTGAGCCCAGCTCAGTGTATTGAAGAGGACCTCGGAGGGTTATGAACCCTAAATATCCTTTTCTGTCCATTACGACCTGTGTGACTGAGCCTCAATGTCTTCATCTGTGAAACGGAGGGGATGGTAGCTTCCTGTACACGTCTCGAGGTTGTTGAATCCAATTAGTTGATATATGCCAAAGCGCTTTGCCAATATCAAGTGGTACATAATTTCTGGTTCCCTACCATTATTCATAGAATTTCTTCCTCCTTTAGGGAGGTAATGAATAAAAAGGTTTATCAGATTTTTCCAATGTGTCTAGACTCAGGTAATGCCATTTATAGAACCAGGCAGACTTTTTATTTACTTATTTTTATTGTGGTAATATATGTATATATAACATAAAATGTACCTTGTTGGCCATTTTTAAGTCTGTAGTTCCCTGGCATCGAGTACATTCACATTGTTGTGTAACCATCACCACTGTCCATCTCCAAAACTTTTTTATCTTCCCAAACAGAGACTCTGTGCCCATTAAACAGTAACTCCCCTGCCTCAGCCCCTGGTAACCACCATTCTACTTTCTGTGAACCTGACTACCCTAAGTACCTCATATACATGGGATTATACACTATTTATCCATTTGATTCCAGCCTATGTCACTTAGTATAAGGTCTTAAAGGTTCATTGAGGTTGTAACCTATGTCAGCATTCCATTCATGGCTGAATATTCCATGGTGTGCCTGTACATGTATTTGTCCTTTCATCCCTTAATGGATATCTGGGTTGTTTCCACCTTTTGGTGAATAATGCTGGTAGGAAAATTGGTGTAGATATATCTGTTTGAGTTCCTGCTTTCAATTTTGTTGGGTTGTACCCAAAAGTGGAATTGCAGGCTGACTTTCAGTCTGAGATGATGGGACTGTATAACCTTGGCTTTGTGACTCTACTCAGTACCTGTTGATGGAGACTCCTGGAGTCATGAGGGGCACTCTTGGCCCTCTGGGTCCACCCTGGGTCCTTTCTCAGAGCCTCATTGTCAAGTCCCCAGATGCTCAGCTCATGAAGCCCTTTATGGATCTATGCCTCATTGTCTTGCCCTCACTGCGGGGTCACAGATAGTCCATCCCTCTTGAAGTCAGGGCCTTGATCCAGGAACTGTCTTACCTTGACCTCAGCTTCCTGTGGCAGCCACCAGCACTGGATCTGGTGGTGACCTCTAGTTCCCTCCCTACTATGCCGTGGTCAAAGAGCAGATTCACACAGAAACCTCACTTCCCACTCGGGAAGAATGATCTACAGAACAAGGAAGCACTTTCCCCTTACGGGCTCCCAATAGCTATAGCTAAGCACAGGCCCTGCTCTGCATTGGCCATAGCCTGTCACCATTCATACAGACTCTGAGGAGGCAGGAGCGTGGGTGGGTCTGCCAGCAGTTCTCTGTCCGAGCTCTGGTGGCTTCATTGCCTGTGCTAAAAGGCTTCTCCACCTTCTGGAAAATGGACGTAGTAAATCCAACAGACTCAGGAGAGAAACCACCGTGATCATGTCAGCATCAGGGACCTGAGTGGCAAATAGCGAAACTGAAAGCGAATGCACGGGGTTCCTCACCTATGGTGTTGGAATCTTGGTTTCTCCTCACTGATCTGTCTTCTCTCCAACATAGGTCTTGTTCCGCCTCCTGGGGGATAGCAGGAGGGAGCACGGATGTGGTCGTCCACAGTTTCTTCCATCTAAGAAACCTCACTAACATTGAGATGAATCCACCTGGGTCTGTCCCTGAGACAGACGCTCGGGGGAGAGACAGCTCCGGGGTCAGGGGACTCGCCGACGTTAGCGAGTTGGTCTTTTTGGGCAAAAGCTGTTGGTAGTCCCCAAGTGTTAACAGGAATGTCCTGTCCCATACGTCACCCTGTGACAAATCTGTTGTGGGTTTCCATGTATTTACATTCCCTGATTGCCCTTCTGGATGGTTCCATGGGAGCCATGCGGTACTGTGCGGGGGGGACCCGACCTGGCTGAAAATTTGTGAATTTGGGCAGAGCGCCTTAGTGCTGACATTTCCATTTGGTTCTCTTGTGGAATGCCCATCGTCTGCCCCTCAGATTTATATAATTAGACGCAGACCTTGAAGACAGATGGACTTTTCTCACGGGAGTTAATGTTCCAGTAGGAACGCTCTTCCAAACACACAGTTAATTGTACTACGCGGAGTGAATTCCTCTCCCTGGAAAGGATTTTAAAAATATCGATTTTTCTTCCTTTGGTCCATGACAGGTGCATATCCCTTCAAACAGGCAAGGGGAGGGAGAGAAAAGTACATTCTCCTTTCTTTGGCATCTCTGTGATGTTGACTGAAGAACAAAACCCCCCAAGCACTGGTATTGGGATGACATTGGTCTTTCTAGTGGTTTCTTTTGATGCAAGAGGGGTTGTCTGTCATCATAACTGTGGAGGAGCCATGCTTCGTGTCTTTCTGAGAATATAGGAGTTAAGTCTAGGGACAGAGAATGACTCAGTGGCTTGTGGTTTCGTTGACCCATGTACACAGATCCAAGTTGCTGAGATCTGGAGTGGACAATGGAGGAGCATATTTTTGTTTCAAAGTCATTGGGGATGTTTTGCCCCCAACCCGAGTGTGGCTCCCAGGCCCTGCCTGCTGGCAAATACAGGATATGGAGGTGAGGCGGGGGGACGGGGGCAGGATAGCTACTGAGGCACTGGCTCTGGGGCTCTGACCACAGGGGCCTCTCCGGAGAAGTGGGCTGCATGGCCTCGAGTCCTGGTTACATTTTCAGCTTGTCGTTCTGCCCTTGCAGAGTTAAACGTCTGTTTCCAGGAGGAGAATCTCTCCCAGTCAGGGCATCATTTGTGTCTTTGTTTGTTTGTTTTGTTTAATACAGACGCAAGCTAGTTATTGAAGACTTGCATGCCCCTCCCTACCAGTTAATAACCCTGTGTCAATGTCATGTAATGCACTAATTCACATTTTAGTTGTATCCTTACATATCTGCAAGAATTAATTAAATGTTTGCGAAGTACTCTTAAATTTTCTTGGGGTGAAAAGGCCTGTGAGGAATCTAGTAATTTTAGTATGACTTCTGGTTTACTTGGGGTGGGGGTGCAAACAACTTAAGATGGGCACAATCTTTCCCTGCAGGAACCTTGACGGGAGCTTCTCTGTTTGCTCCCAAGTGACTGCAGCAGTATTGTTCTGCAGGGTGGCGGGTGGCACAGGGAGGCAACCGAACCCGTGTGGACATCCCCTTTGCATGAGGGCACATTTATGTGTGTGTACTTGTTTACGTAAGGAAGTTTGGTCGGGAGCGATGCTGAATAATAAAGGAGCAGTAATGCCGGTGGTATCTGTGTTGCTATCATTCATTGCTCAAGCTTTGGCAGTGGAATTAGAGGAGCCATTGTGGAACCCCAAACTCCTGAACCTAAACCGCTTTTTTTCTCCCTCTTTCTTCACAGCGGGGCATTTTCTGAAGTGGTCTTAGCCGAAGAGAAGGCAACTGGAAAGCTCTTTGCAGTGAAGTGCATTCCTAAGAAGGCGCTGAAAGGCAAAGAAAGCAGCATAGAGAATGAGATAGCCGTTCTCAGAAAGTAAGTGCCAGGGGGCGCCGCCTTCTTCCCCGACGGCCTTGGGGTTATCGGCGGTCCCTCAGTCCCTCATCCAAGGGAGGGAGAAGGCTGTGGGTGCTGGCCTCCCGGAGCTCACAGAGGGCGATCAGAACACTGGCCAGCTGGGAACGGGTGGGCTCTGTTAATGATGACTGATGCTCTTGAAGCATGTTCAGGGCAATTGTCAACTGTACACCTATGTCTTATAACATTTGTAGCAGTGGTTTGAGGTAGGTTTTTTTTTCCCTAACGTCACAGCAGTCAAGTAGACTTGGTTTTGAACTAAGACCCTGACACTCACTCTAGCTGGTGTCCTTGGGCCAGGTACTGAGCTCTGAGTCTCCTCTGTGAAGTGAGGTCAGTCATATCTCTATATATGGTCTCAGGATTAAGGGAGAGGGTGCTCTCTCTCTCACCAGTGTTTGTAAAGCGTTTTCAACAGCACCTGCTACATAGTAAGTGCTCCATAAAAGGGTAGCTTCCATGACCACTGCTACCAGTATTATTATTGTTGTTGCTTTATTTTGTAATAAGGAGATGAAGCTCAGAGAACAGAGTCACTTGTTTAATGCCTTGCAGAGCCTGGAATGCCAACCCCACCAATGTTATTTCCACACTCTGATGGGTCTTCCACTTTCTGCCATACACGTGGCACCTGGCACCCAGCAGGTCCCAAAGAGTTCACTATTTAAGCGCTTTACCTCTTCACTGAGTTTTATTTTTGCTCCCCAAGTGTAATAGAACCGAATCCAAATCTCTCTGCTACTGCAGTGGCACACACAGGACCATTTCAATGGGGCTGGACCCACCTAGACGTTGACCTCTCATTACTGTGGTGTCCATCATGGACAAGCCCTTCCCTGTGTCTCACAGGGTTTGGGGGAACAAACCCTTATATGGTACCTGCTTTTCCCTGTTTGGAGTTACATCTGAGTGTTGTGCTGTGAAATTTTAAGAACTTCTATTAATAAAAGATGTTAGAAATATCCTTGAAATTTTTGGGATTTGGAACCAGCGTAGAGCAAGAATCCTGTCCAGATAAGCAAAACAGAATGGGAACAAGCCTTGTAGGGCCTTAAAACAAAATGTCACACCCATATATTCTTTCTGGGTAACGCAGCGCCGCCCTGCCTCCCTTCTCAGGGGCCAGCAGGGCCCTGTGCACGACGCTTCGCTGCCATCAGTACAAACCCAGCGCCACCGAGGTGGCCTGGAGAGTCCGTCTGCTTCCGTATCATATAGGATGTGTGTTCCAGAACAGATGGGTCTGAATAGCTGTTTAGTGTAAGGGTTTTCACTTATTTGTTTGGTTGTTTGGATGGTTTCTAGGTTTCCTGGATTGTGGGACACAAAGAGTTTCAGATTCTCTGAGGACTGCATGAAGTGATTCCATGGAAGAGAACTGGGGAAAACAAATTACATTAGCATCAAGCAGAAAAACGCTATGTTCATGAAACATTTATTTAAATTTTCCAATATGAAATCAGCACTTGGAAAAGAGGGTATTTGCTCGGTATTAAGTTACTGCCACGTTGCGAATATTTGACGTTTTAGAGGGAATTCTAGATGTGGGCCCAGAGCCTTCCAGAGGTTCTACTTTGGGCACGGGGGCTGCCCACTGCTGAATCAAGGATGCCACCCTTATTTTATAAGACTCCTTCATTGGCTTAGAAGCCACAAATCCAGGGAAGTCAGTGTTATTTCTCATCTACTTGGGCAGGGGACATGGAGGTAGACCGTATATGTTACGCTCGCCTATGCTGCAGTCATTCTGCTTTAACTAGTGTCTCCAGCCTGCGTCTCACTCAAATAATCATCACTGCCAGGGAGAGGGGTTTAAACAGCGAGGGCCAGGGACTAGGAATAACTCTTTTTGATAGTTTAACACTATCAGCTTTTGAAATATCTTGAAACATGACTCCTTCTTTTAAGAATACATGATTTCTCAGGAGATAAGAAGGTGATATATATCCATAACTGATTTTTTTTTTTTGTCCTTTACAAATGACTTAGAAGTGAATTAAGAGGCAGTTCCAGATCAGAAGCAGCCAAAACCAAAGTTCTGAGTTGTAAAGAAAGTGGTTTGGGAACCACCGTTAGAATGCCATCTAACATTGGAGCATTCGTGCAAATAAATGCAATATTTATTAAATTCCCGTGCATCAGCAGTCTTGCTAGGCGCAGAATTTAAAGGGCGAGATACAATTCTTGTCCTCCAGGAGCTCATGGTTGTAGTTAAATACGGGCGATAACGTAGATGCTGTGAGCGAAGTTTGATTAGGGGCTCCAGGGCAGGGCTGCCCAGCTTTTTCTTTGGGGTGGGGATTGAAGAAAGGTTTTGTGGAAGAGGTGGGCCCAGAAAATGAGACTATTTTGCTGGGGGCAGACAGGCAGAGGGACATTCCACCAGAAGGAACTGCCCAGGTAGGGAGATGGGAGGCAGGCTGATGTGCTGGGAACTCCAGGTAGCTCATCAGACCGGAGCAGAGGGTTCAAGTTAAGGCATGGGAGACCTGAGGTTGGAGAGATCAGGTTGTGGGAGGTTGCATACCGCACTTTAGACCTTGACTGTCACTCTGTAGACAGTAGGGAGCCAGTGAAAGTCTTCAATGAGATGGGCAGTGTTATCAGGGTTGTTTCATAAAGATTACTGTGGCAGAACATACAAGGACAGATTGGAGGGGCAAGACTCAGTTCAGGGGGAGCAGTTAGGAGGCCACTGGAGGAGTGTGGGAAACAGCACATTTAAACAGGAGCTGTGGGTTGGGATGGAAGAGACAAATGCGAGTTTGTGCACAAAGTAGAATCTCTAGGACTTAGGGATTTGCAAGGAGTGGGGAGATGGTTGAAGGCAGATAGGATTCTAGAATAACCACCAGGTTTCTGATTGGGTAACTGGGTGGATAATGATCTTTTTAACTGAGTTAAAACATATAAGAACAGGAGGGCTGGTAATGAGTTTTGATGTAGACATGCCGAGTTTGAGGGCTTTTAAGATGGCCAGGTGGAGATGACCAGTTGACTAGGGAGGTCTGGAACTCAGCTATGACCTAGGCTTGCTAGATGTTTAAGTTTTCTGAAACAACATAAAATTATTTGGTACTTTCCATAACTAAATCATTGTAGATGAAGTCCCAGAGACCTGCTTTGTTACCAATTCTGCCATTTACCCTGAGCATTTGTATAGTTCCATGCTATTTTTCATCCAAGTAGGCCCATCTGAGAGACTGCTTGCTATTTTATGTGCTGAATTTATTGCAGGGTGAGAGATTTATGTATTTTATTGGATTAAAGTAATGTAGCTAATATATCCTTAAGGATGTCTTTATACTTGTTCTGAAAATAGTTCCAAAATGAATCTTCTTCTTGATAAGTAGATATGAAACCAAGCTCAGCGGGAATGGAAAGTGGCCAAGCACCGTGGAGGGGAGGTGCTGTGCGGCAGGGGGCTGCCGGCCTGCCTTGGGCACTCAAGGGGCAGGACATGTGTGATCCAGCACAGGCGTCCCCCAGTGGAATGGTTAGCTCCAGTCCCAGGAATGGGGTATTTTATGCATTAGGGACAGTCACAGTATCAGTGTCATATACCCTGGTTAAATTACAGAACTTACAACCTCGGTGCTATTATTTACTTAGAGGGCAGACACTATCCAAATCTAATTGCAAGGCAACACATACAGCATTTTTTGGAGAACTAGAAAGGCAGATATATAAGCAGTCTGCATTTAAGTGAGAGATGAAGAGAGAAAGAGATGCATAAAGCTGGAAAATGGGGGCTGAGAGAATTAACACAAGTGGATCTAGAGTAGCCCTTTTCCTAATATTAGGGAAACTGAGACTCAGACCGATTAAAGAGGCACTGTCTGCCTGAAACTTGGCACCAGAGTTCGACATGCTGTTCTGATGGTTACCTTGTAGCCACGGAGATTATCTTGCCAGGAAAGGGGCCTGGGTAGGAACTGCTTTTAAAGTGCATGTTCTCCTCCACCTGGGTATGCAGGGGGGTCTCAGTGGATGGTCTCTGCCTTTTTCTCTCTAAATCAGTGGTTCTCAGCCCTAGTTGCCTATGAAAACCATCATAACATCCTGATGCCCGGACCCTGTCCTAGACCTATTGAAGTAGAGAGTTGGAGGTTCTGGTGGGCATCAGAATTTTTACAAAGCAACCCCCCTCCCCAACAGTGATTCTAACATGTGGCCAAATCAGTGTTGAGATCAGCTGCTCTAGGGTCCTTGCTTCCTGGTCTCACTCCCAGGGGGTAGAGCTGCTCTTCACGCATCCAGGAGTATGGAAAGGCGTATACACACACAAACACACCAGACACATTTCCTTTAGGTGAGAGGTTCCACTTAGAGCAGCTGGATTTCATTATCAGAGTGGGGATTGGCCTGAGCCCACCATCCCATCAGAATGGAGCAGATACCGACCACTGCCTGGGTTCAAGAGCTAGAGCCTGGCTCCTGGAAGCTGGGGTTGGTCAAGTCAGCATGACCAGGTGCCAAGCCCATATCGGAAGGGGATCAGGGCTGCTGAAGGTAGCTGACGCCAAGACGCAGGATTGCTGGTGGCCAGGGTCAGCAGGAGGTGCGGTGGGGCTGGGCCCTCTGGAGGGAGAGTGAATCAAACACCTCAACCAGGAAAGAGCAGGACTTCAGAGGCCTGGGTGTTCCTTGCAGTGATAACTTGGTTCTCTGGTTCTCTTAGACGAGACAGACGTGCTTCTCTCAGGGGAGGTGGACTAGAGGAAAGGCAGCGTTCGGACCTGTAGGAGAGGACGGCTGGTTTTGTATTGAGTAACAGCCTTCAGAGAAAGACTGCTCTGTAGATTAACTCAGTTAAATCTGGCTTGCTTCTGCTCCCTCGGCTTTGTTCCGATGGCAGGCCGGCCCCGCTCTCTTGTCGAAATCGCTGCCAAGTGCCAACTTATTGTGTGTGTTAGAGAAACATACGCTTCAATAGGAATTCATCGATTCAGGGTGAACAAAACCACTTTTTCAATGACTGAAAATGGCCGAGCTGGTAAAGCTGATGCGTGAGTTTCTTAGGCACCAATACAGCTTTTTCAGGATTTGTCTGATCTGCCTAGAAGATGGCATTCTGACTTAGAGACCTTGGGTCTGGAAAGCTAGTTTTGGAATTAAGGACACAGGCAGGAAGTGCGAAAGATGATGGTTAGCCCTGGCTGCGTAGCTCAGTTGGTTGGAGCATCAGCCTGATGCTTCAAGGTTGCAAGTTCGATCTCCAGTCAGGGTACATGCAAGAATCAACCAATGAATGCAGGAATAGGTGGAGCAACAAATCAGTGTTTCTCTCTCTCTCTCTCTTTCTTTCTCTCTCCCTCTCCCTTCCTCTCTCTTTCTCTCTCTCTCTTTAAAATCAATAAATTAAAAAAGATTTTTAAAAAGAATAATGGGTCCATCAGCCATAAGATAACAAATAGGGAGGCAGATATATATTTTATGATCCCAGAACCCTTGCTGAAAGTTCCCTTCAGTTTGAGAAACAGCCATGTAATTCAAGTAAGACAGGGTTGAGAAGTGCAGTAAGTTATCTGATGGTGATTATTGTTATTATATTGTGTGTATGATTGAAGTCACAGTCTTGCCACGCTTGGAGCATGCACATATGGGTGTGTCTCCTGAAGGACCCCAGGACCCCTGGAATGTTGTCAGCAACCTCTTCTGAACCTGTTCAAACCAGGCTCTAACATGAAAGCCTCAAATTGCAGAGAGGGGCTGACACGCTTCTCTGTAGCTCTTCTAGCGACCTGGCCGCTGAATCTTGTCTGATTTGGTGTACCGCCCCTCTTTAGCTTTGTACCTTGGCCTCTCTATGTCTGGGAGCCCTGTGGCTCTGACTCCCAAGTAAGGAGCCTCTCTCTGCCAGACAGACAGTAAACTCAACTTTGTTCAGCCCGCCGTTTGGTTTCATCCTAACTGCGCATGAATACAAGAAATAAAATTGGTCTGATGCCAGCACAGCGTTACAGCCAGAGAGGATACATTTGGTGCTTCCAGGAGGGCTTTGTATGGTGCTCTGTCCATAGTGGATAACCCAGGAATATTTTTAATTTGATTTGAGACCCAGAATCAGTGCATTTTTATTCATTCTATCAATTGCTTGGGAATTGCTTACAGAGCTCCAGGAATGGGAGGAAAATGGAATTGGTGGTATCCCTTCCTACAAAATAGAATGTTCAAATTAGCCTGAACAGGCAGGTGGGTTTCTCTGTCTGGTGACCACAAACCTCTGGGGCCTCTTGTGTTGTGCAGAGCAGTTTGATTTGTCTCCCTGTCTTCAGTCCTCGCTCCCACAACATGATAGAAATGAGAGTTTAAATCCTGTCTGATGTTGATGGAATTCAGACTCCTTGTCAATGAGCCCCTGCTTTGTGACCTTGCTGTCTAGTGTTCACCTGCCCACGCTCACCCCCCATGTTTGTTTCATTTTCCCAGGAGGAACAGGTGATTCCTGAACAGGTGATTCAGGCCTCCGCCTCTCCCACCCTCTCCTTCCTGCTTCAGTGGGCTAAACCTCAGTTTGAGATGCCCCCTCCTTCAGGATTCCCCCCTTGGTTGTCCCTGCCTGGGGGAGACCCCATGGCACCAAGTTTGCCTCTGTCCCCCCTGACTCAGCTGCGAGGTCTACTTCCTGAGACTGGATTTCCTGAATCCAGCTCAGACTGAACGAAAGGCATGGTGGTGAGAACGGAGGCCAGGGGTGGTTGAGGCAATCGAGTGAGTGTAAGGAGGCTAGAAGCACTGGGCTTGGGCACTGTCTAAGCAAAGACGCATTAGGATAAAGGAGAAATCCATGCTGACTCCCAGTTCTCTCTGGCTGTGGTGACCCAGAGGATGGTGGGTACATGAAGTATTCTAGAAGAGGAGGCATGAGTCAGGGGAAGATGATTCTTCTATGGCAACAGAGCGGGCTTAAATCTAGTCTGGCTGTTCCTACCACCTTTTCTGTCACACACACACATACACACACATATATGTATATATATGGCTCTGTAGATATTTAGAGTAGTTGAAGAAACAGTGTGTTGTATCACACTTCCAGAAAGGGTGTCAGTTATTTGCATGCTTATTTCCATGTGCTATCTCTCTGTCATCTAATCTGCCAGTGTGTTTGCAGAATTCAGCCCTTGTGTGGATTAGTTGGTGGTTTAAATTCCTGTAATAATATATCTTGGCAAACATTTTCCTATTCTATAAACTTACTTAGCTAATGATTTATACAAATTTCACTTAAGTGATTCCAATAGAAGTGCGCGTGCGCGCTCGTGTGTGTGTGTATGTATATATATATGTGTATATATATATATATATATATAAATATATATAAGATATATATATATCTTGTAGCCTAGTATTCCTAAAAAGTCAGAATAGCTTAGATTGGCGGACCACACATGAAAGATTAAGTATCAGGAGTACTGAGATTGACAAAGTTGGCGAATACAGAAAAAGAAATAAATATACACCAAAGGTTTTCTGTTAAACTTTAGGTTGTGTCAATTCTATTTTCTACACAGTTTTGGCGTTATTAATATGAGTAGATAAATGATTTCAGTGAAGTTTTATTTATGTCTCATTATCAAGATTAAACTATATGTAACTCAATGAATAAATTTTATTTTACAAACTTGAAGTTTAGGGTTATCATTTGGGTGGTTTAAACAGTTACCATTTTAAAGCTGTATAACTGACATTTTCCCCCAAGTCTGCTTAAAATTGTGGCCAGAGTCTTAGGTGACTTGTCTGAAGTTTTTAGGAGATATACAATTAAAGGAATCAGTTCTAAAATAATAGTTGCATGGAATTTGATAAATGGGATCCATTTTTAGCCATTTGCATTTTTATTTCATAAATATTTTAGAAATAGCATTGACTATATGATTTAGACATGTGGTGGATATCACTGGGGAAAGCAAACACATGTAAAGATATTTTTAAACAAATACAGTGGTGGGATAGATGTGGTATTTTTTTCTTCTTGCAGGTCACAGAACTGATGTGCTAAACACACACATATATATGCCCATATATTATACACAAGGTATGTAATACACAGATCTACATATATGTACATACACATATAGAGATGTACATATAGAGATGTACACATTTTAAGTACATTTCAGTTTTCATTTATCTTTCCACTGAATAGCTAAAAATTCTTTTTGTTTAATTTACTAAATATGTCCTCATATTTAGTAAAGTCAAAAATCTGCTAATTATCTAAATAAGTTGATAAGGCATGTGAAAAACCTTTAAAGTGTTCAAGTGTCAGGGACTATGCACATGTTAGGCGTCACGGCCACTCTCATCACATTTTCTCTGTGGGAGCGCTGAGAACAGGGACTGCTCTCCCCTTCATGGAAGGAGAGGCTGAGGCACCTGCAGAGTGTAGTGTTGGGGTGAGTGATAGAGCTGGAGAGTCAACAGAGAGCTTCACACTTGCAGAGCTGTTCTCGTCTTTCAGGGTACCCAGCCTTCCTTTCTGTTAGGAAGCTGCTGTCAGAACTTTGGGCACTCTTAGAACAACTGATAGGAATCTGAAATCACGTGACTCCCAATGAATAGTAAGGAATAGATGTGAGTACATTTCAATAGATGTCAGTAGATATAAATAGAATAATTGACATAGATGTCAATTAAGTAGATTAATAGACATAACTCTCAAATCAGAATTCAGCCTTTTGTCCCAACTTAGTCACCAGAAATCTACAGCAATTTTTACCTAGTCTTTGAGATTTTAAATACAGATATTCTCACTATGTCTTAATTCAGAAACTAGCTGGGACTTCTACAAGTAATTGTAAATAGTAAATATAATTATAAATAGTAAATAGTAAATTGTAAATAGTTTTATAATAGTAATTGTAAAACAATTACATTGTTTTATGTAATTGTCACAATAAAGCTATGAAGTGGATATTATTATCCACATTTTACAGATGAGGAACTGTGACTTATGAGAGAACATTCAAAGGCCGCATATGTAGTAACAGGTAGAGCGGGAAGTCAGACCCAGGTCATTCTTTCTCATTATGCTTTGTTACCTCTGATGTCTCCATGTTGTCCCTTTACGACAGGGCCACATAGTCTTGCTGTAGGCAACAGCCCACTGCTTGGTAGAGTGCTCATTAATGGTGGAAGAATAAATCTCCAATTGTCTGTTTCATAGTGCCATTAAAGAGGCAGCGTGGAATATTGGTGAAGACCCGAGTTTTCATCTGACTGCACCACTTAGAAACTGTGTGACCTTAGACAAATGATTTCAACTCTGTGCCTCCATTGTCAAGAAGATGGGGATGATATTAGTTCCTGCATCACATGGTGGTTGTAGACATTAAAGAACTAATGCGTGGAAGGCACTTGAACAATGCCAGCACATAGCATGCGCTCTTCAAATGTTTGCTATTTCTCTTATTATTACGTGTACCGGGGACATCTTGTCTCAGACAGTGGGACTAGGGAGAAGCTGCCTTCCTGGAAGTCAGTCACGCAAGCATTGCCTCTTCGTGGGGCGCCCTGTTGGGGCCCAGGGAAGCCATGCTGGCAGAGCGTGTAGAGCCAGCAGCAGTGAGGTGGCTGGAGCTCATCCAGAGGACAGAGAACCACAGTGATAATACCCAGTGTCATTGCAAGTTGTCAGCAATCTGTCAGCTTTACTGATTTTCTTGCTAAAAAACAAACAAACTGACGACTTCTGCTCTTGTCTGTATTACCGCCCGCGTACCCTAACATCAGAGTCACAGAGCATTAGAACAGAAGGAGCTTAGAGATCCTGGTCCAGCTCTCTTGACTTCCAGTGGAAGAAACAGAGGCAGGGAGGTTAAGTGAATGGCCCAAGGTCACGGAGCTAACTCTGGCAATTGTTCCTGGCCTCCTAATTTTGAACTCTTAGTCCATAACCATACTTTCTCTGCTGTACAGCATCCCTCGGGAGAAGGCAAGAAAATGACTCTTCCTCATATTTATAAGATCCTTTAGTGTGTGTGGCAGGGAAAAAAGACACTGTCCGGATAGTCTGGCCAGATTCCAGGATGGGATATCGAATCTGATTTCTAAAATTCCCCTGACGATTTCAATTAGATATGCTGTCCTCTCCTCCCCCTCCGTCCTGGGGATACAGTGTTGCCGCAGGCCGTGATTGCTATCGAGTCTCCGGTTCTTTGGAAGTCACCAGAAAGCTCAGAGGCCATCCTTACTGAGGGCCTGTGCTAAAGGTAAATAAAACACTGGGAATGGTTGATGATGCTGGTCCTTGTGCTAGTTTCTTTCTTTCTTTTTTAAAGATTTTATTTTTTAGCCAGAGGCGAAGGGATGGAGAAAGTGGGAGAGAAACGTCAATGTGTGGTTGCCTCTTATACAACCCCTACTGGGGACTTGGCCTGCAACCCAGGCATGTGCGCTGACCAGGAATTGAACTGGTGACCCTTTGGTTCGTAGGCTGGTGCTCAATCCACTGAGCCACACCAGCCAGGGCCTTGTGCTAGTTTCTTGTCAATAGAATGGAGATACCATTTCTCAGAGGTGCAGTAGGAAGAATCCAGCTATAGACTGTGGAATAATTTGGAAAATATGGAAAGTGCTACCCGGGGGCAAAGTTATAATTCAGGAAGACATTTTCCGTTCTCCACATCCGGCTGACAACCAGGGAGGTGTGCCGGACACCTAAGCGCTGCTCCTGTTGCTCCTCCTTGGCTTTGTTTGATCCTCTGCCTTCTCTGCACCTTTCTGGGATTTTCTAGAAACAAAGGGAGGGGCCTCAGAGTAAGTTTGAGGGTCACTGGGTCATCCTGAGGATGGCCAGGGTAGGAAAGCCACGGAGCAGAGACTGAGGTTACCGCTGAGAGAGGTAACATTGGCAGAAGAAACCTACGTGTTCAAGGAGCCACAGAATTGTCCTTAATGGCAAGTTTTTATGTATGTACTATGTGACCTTTTCTGGGTATAAAAGTCAACTAACAGAAAGAGGTTTTCACTCAAGCATTAGATATTCCTTCTAGTGAGCCTCCTCACTGAGGAACAGAGGGATAATGTAGCCGTTTCTTTAAAATCGAGTGCTTCCCTGGGTCAAGTTAAATTGGTTCATTTGAATTGTATTTCCATGAACCCAAACCTGGATTCCCTAGCTGTGAAACCTGGTGTGTTTGCTTGTTTATTTGTTGTTTGTTTAATCCTAGCAGGGCTCCAGGACAAAGCCACTTAATATAGCCACAGGGAGAGGGGCCCCTAAGGATGGCAGAGTACAGATGTAGTGTAGTGCTTCAGGTCTTGGGTTCAGTGTTAGTGATATCTTGTATAAACTTGGAAGACAAATTCATTTGTGGGTGCACCTTTCTGTTTGTTTTTTTTTAAAGATTTTATTTATTTATTTTTAGAGAGAAGAAGGGAGGGAGAAAGAGAGGGAGAGAAACATCGATGTGTGGTTGCCCCTCACACACCCTGCACTAGGGGCTTGGCCCGCAACCCACGCATGTGCCCTAGACTGGGAATTGAACCGGTGACCCTTTGGTTACCAAGTTGGCACTCAATCCACTGGGCCACACCAGCCAGGACTTACTCAGGTTTTCTTTAAAGGTGTCAGTAGAATGTTGAAACTTTGATTGACTTGTTCTTGACCCCAGAGTGAGTTTTGTTTCTTTTCTTTTTATTTTCTTGGAATGCTTATTTCTTAAAAGCTTGTAGCAGGTTGTAGGAAGAGGTCAGTAAAGTAAATGTGATCCACCAACAGTATCACGAATAAGTTACTTATTGTCAGAGAAAAAAAAGTTGCTCATTGATATAATTTCCTCGAGAAATATGGCAACAAGTAGGTTTTATTTTTATAAAACGTAGTCATTTAATTAAGCGACAGTATTTCATTATGCAGACACGGAATGCTATAGCTCAGTTAGGCAGTTTGAGGACAATCCTTATCAAGATATTATTGCCTATTATTATTATTCAGACAATGTAACTTTCCTAAAAACATATATATCTCTCTTTAAAAAAATAATTTTGAATGAGTATTTTTTCTTTATAATGACCAGTGTCAAGCAACATAGTGCCAACTTCTGAATGAAACTTTGTTCTGAAGAACCTACTTACACAAGAATTATGCCTGAAACATTCACAGTATTGTTGCTGAGTCAGATGAACAGATGGTAACAAGACTTTTCAGAGCACATAGTATTTCATACTCCTGTATTCTTTGTACACAAGAGTTCAATTACTATGGACATTTAATTTCTTTTTGCAGTAATGAGCTGCATTCACTTACTTGCATACAGCATAACTTTTTAAATGAAGTAATCCATAATATCAATATATCACTTAGATTTTATTCATTGTATCTTTTTTGAATGGCATCATCTACATTTATTATATAAAATCTTGCTACAGTCATACCTCGGTACTCTTTGGTTTCCGTACTCATCAAGCTCTGTACTTGGTGAATTTTGACAAGAAAAAAATGTCTCAGCACTGAGCACCTGCTTGGAACTAGTTGCACTTGCCAGAACTTGTATCGAGTCATGACACTGCCCAGCAACAGAAAATGCTTCATCATCAGTTGCTTGCGCACCTCTTGTTGGTTTGGGCACTTGTCACGAGTCCTAGAATGAATTAACAAGTACCGAGGTACCACTGTAGTTTGAACTCGGTTTACTCAGGATACAGATCCGGTTGAAATTTACCTTTAATACTCTGAAAAATTGTGCAGAATGGGATAAAAAGCACTTAGGAAGGTATTCAGAAACCTGCCTAGGAAAATGAATATTTTAAAGTTCTTGAAACCAGTGTGCTAAATGTCAATAGTAATTACTTTTACATCTAAATAGATGTGCCAGTGATTCAAGTAGTTGTAGGTTCAAGAGGCTATAAGGAGTTGAAATAAGTCAACTCCCTTTGAAAATATTTTGTAGCTCAGACTTCTAAATAATTTAGATTTGTCTTTTTCTAATTACTGTGAATCAGAGAGCTCTTAAACTACTTACTAGGGATGCACCGTACTTCCAAGATTGTTGATGTTTTCCTAGCCTCTAATTCTTTTTGCTGTCCCTCTTCAAGATGCCTGAGGAAAGGAGTGGTTGCACTGTGGCTGTGTTCACAGGGTCTGCGGTGTCTGGAGTGCACCCCCTCTGCACTCGTCTGTTCTCAGTTGGGGACCTTTACTGTCAGAGTGTGGTCCTCAGACAGGAGCACCAGCATCTCCAAGGAGCTTGTTAGAAATGCAGCCTCTTGGGCCCCATCCTGGACCCTCCGAATCAGGATGTGCAGCCAGATGCCCAGGTGATTCATGTGCACACTCACCCTTGGGAAGCACTGATCTAGGACACTTTCCTTTGGAAAGCAAGGTGATTCAACTGTCCCTTAGTGCACTCCAGCAGCATCTGGTATTTTTCTCCCTTTTAACACTTGTCACAATAGAGTAATTGCCCATTTCCTTGTCTGTCTTTTCCCACTGCTTTGAAAGCTCCTTAAAGAGAGAAATCATATCTGAGCTCTCAATGTTTTTCTAGTGCCTGGCAAAGTCCCTGCTACACAGTAGGTGCTTCATGTGTTTTTGTTGAATTGAATTATACCATTTTTACAAAGAGGGAAGATTGAGGAATACAATATTTATTCCCTTCCCTCTTAAAAAAAAACAAAAACAGAATACTTTATTTCTTGCGTGATTAGAATCTTTAAGTATTTTAAAAACATAAGTACATGTATCCTAACAAAAATGTTTTGAGACTGGCCAGTTTGTACTCATTTCAAAGATAGAAATTGGCACTAAAAAACTAAAAACTTAAAAAAATAGTTTCAATATAATATGTTAAATTGCTATTGGAATTGGCCCAGAATTTCTAGTTTTTTTTTGTCAGTTCGTCTTGGCTGGGACATGCAATCCTCTGTTTTATAATGTAGACTCCAGCGGGAAATGTGTGAATGGCATACCACAGACATACCTCTATTGTTTAAAATAATTCTGGTGAAGGTTTGCCCCTCTTATGCAGCTTCTTCAGAATTTTAAATAAGAAAAGACAACATTTATTTATGGCTCCAAAGTTTCAAAGACTAAAATGCCTTCTGGAAAGAAACTAGCAGTATTTTGAGCTGAATTAATAGATTCATTTATTTCTTGAGCCTTGTTGATTACTGCATGCACACTTTCAAAATGAACAAAACCCTGTCTGCACCTTAAAGAGCTGCTGGTTGGGACAGGGAACCTTCCCAGAACACCCAGTAAATGTGCATAAAAGTGGCCTGTGCGTCTTTAGGGTAGTGCAGGTGCTTGGCAGAGGGGTTCAAAAGAGGAACCGAACATTGCCACCTGGTGAGTCAGAAGAAGGTGGCACTGGAGTGACCTTGAAGGCTGTAGGCTTTTCTGGGGTGGAAGCCGGGGAAAGGGGAAGTATATCGCTGGATGGAACAGCTGAAATAGTGATAAGCAGAAAGAGATGAAAAGCGAGGGCCGAGTTGGGCTGTGGCTGGAGTGTTTGAGGAGATGCAAGTGTGAAGGAGCAGGGAAGATGGGTCAGGGCACAGGATAAAGCGCTTGCACTTCGTCTGCCAGGCGGTGGGGTGACCACTGGAGAGTGTTGCGCAGAGGAGCGGTGGAAAGGGGTGTTGGGAATAGTAAGGATGACTGCTGGGGTGGGTTTGGGGGGAAGGCGAACTAGAGCCGTGTCGGAGTGGAGACCGAAAGGCCGCCTGATTGTGAAATTCCTGGCCGGAGGGGAGGGGCCCGAAGCAACCCTGTGGACCTTACTTAAGATGCTAAGGAAGAAGACTCAGTGAAACTCTGCAAGTACTGGGAGGTAAGGAATGAGGGAAGTGAGAGTTCAAGTCTGAGTGACTGGGAAAGTTCAGGGACCATTAGCAGAAATAGAGAAGTGAAGGACATGGCAGGATACCGTGCCGTACATTTGGATATCTTTTTCTCCTTCCAATAGGATATCTAATGACAGAATTAATTAATATGACCCCATAGGCTTAAGAGAAATGAGGCTAGGCCTGAAAGCATAGGTGCTTAGGTGAAAGCATAGGAAGAGGTCAGGTCACAGGCTTATAGCACTGGGATAGCAAATGGTACTTGTTTCAGTTAGCGATGCCTGTGGGCGAGCTATGTGCTGTGGTTGGGGTGTCGGACAAGGTCAGAGATGGGGGCATGATGGAAACAGATAGGCACAGGTGGAGAAGCTGAATATTGTGATGGCGCATTGTGGTTAACAGTGTCTAGATGCTCACTACACTCTCTACACTCACTAGGACAAGAAGTCCGGCTTCTGAGGTAGGACATAATTATAGCCTGGATTTTTAAGATGGACCAAACGAAGCAAACGCTTAATATTATTGGCAGTATATCGTGGGAGGATTCACCCTCTGAAGTTCTGACATCTAGAATGGTGGTTTTTTACCCTGTAGATTTTGAGGATTTCAGAATGCCCTTATTTTCTCCTTCCTTCTATTTTCTTCCCTTCTTTTCTCCCTCTTGCCCCCTTTCATGACTAAACTTCTTTCAACAGCATGTTCTACATCTGCTGCTCTACTTCCTCATTGACTCACTGACCAACCTCTGCGTAACACAGCTTCGGTCCAGCCATGGTCCTGGTGCTGTTTCCTCAAAGATCATCAGCTCCTTTGGAGTTGCCAAACATCATAGCCTTTTCAAAGTATAGAATCCCTTGGGTGGAAAGACAGATGGACTCTCCATCTCTTCATCCATCCCTCCATTCACTTAACAAATCTTTACTGGATGCTAATAACAGGATTAGTCAGTACTGATCGAGCAGCTCCCATGGCCAGTTGTATATGCACATTATCCCATATCCTCGCAGCATCTCTGAGGAAGGTGCTGTGGTCACCCATGTTTAACAGCTAAGGAACCTAAACATCATAGAGACTAGGCAACTTCCACAAGCCCACCCAGGTAGTAAGTGGTAAAGATTGTATTTGAACCAGTTGGGTCCAACTTTAAAGACCAGAATCCAAACCCCACTGCACTCTGTTGACAGTTATGTTTCTGTCATGCGTATGTTCTGTGTGCATATGAGGGATACAAAGATGAATGAGACACGAGTCTTGCATTTGCAGTCTAGGATGAGACCCAGAAGCGTAAGCAGAAGACCACCGTCCTTTGATAAGTACTAGATGCTCTGAGAGCCCAGGAAGGGGGCATCCATCCAAGAAAAGGGACTTTCACTGAGGAACTGTCTTGTGAACCAAGCCCTGAAGAACAAGCAGAAATTGGCCAGTCGAGTGCGGTAGAGTGAGGAGTTCTTGGAAGATGGAGGAACAGCCAGAGGGGTAGAAGAACATGAAATGAGCAGGGCACAGCATCGTGACCCAAGCAAGATGAGAGAAGCTAAGGCACTCCTCTTCTGGGCCCACCTCCTGGGTCCGTGGCTGTAAGGCCCTGCATAATATCTCTTGTGTCTTTCTCTTCTGTGCATTCCTGTGCTGAGCCCTCATCACCTTACACCTGGACAGTTGCAACAGCCTTCACTCTCTACGTCTTCTAATCTTCCTGTGTCACTAAAGCCAACTAACCTTATAGTGCCCTTTGATCAACCCACTCTCTCAATTAAAGAATGGCTCTCCAGTGTTCAAACCATTTAGTTCACACTCAAGACCCGCATATTGGGTGTCATTCTGTTTCCTGTTGTGTCTTCCACGACACATCCACCTGTTTGCATTGGAGCAAACAAGAACTCTGGTCTGCTCTGTCAATATACCATGCTTCCCCATCTCCATCTTTTCATTTTGGTAGTTTTATAATCCTCTTCCCCTTTTCTCTCTCTACTTGTCAAAAATCGTATGCATCCTTCAAGGCCTTCTCTAGCGTTACTCAAACATAAAGTCTTTTCTGACCAGTCCACCCTAATCCCCTCTTCATTCTCTAAACTACTGTCGTCATCACAGAGGACCCTGGGCTGCCTCACCTTTTGTCACTGTTTACACTCTGATCCATTCCCAAAGTCCCCACCATTATAAGTCAGAAGTTCAGGGAATGACTTTGAGTTTCAGAGCGGCCTAAGCCTTCCTTGTTACCCTTGCCCTGGTGGAATTATTCCAAAGGTGTCTTCTCTAAACTCTTTCTCTGTGTCTCCTTGGGCATTTTTACCTTAAGCAGAAAATCGGGTGATTCCTATCTCTTCTGAGGAAGCAAAGATTGCCCTGTGAAATGTCACTGGGTCTTTGGGCAGAGCCAGAATTCCCCAGTGAGGGGATTCTTGAAGGTTTAGTCATCCAAACCCAGCTGTGTGAGCTAGAACTCTCCTCTATACTCTGTATAGAGTATTCTTAAGGCTACAATTTGCTTGTCAACATAATCTGTAAGCAATTCGGCCAACAGACATAACCGAATTGGAAATCTATGCTGTACCAATGCAGTCAAGCTAAAATATACATTTAAACTATGTACATGTAGTTTATAGAATACAGTGTCTTTTTGTTCAGGTACCAGCCTGAGGAAAATGCAAGAGTGGTTGAGGAAGGCCCCATGAGGAGCCACCGAATGGCCACAGGTCGGAAATCAGGCTCTGGGAGGAGAGCCAGAAGCGACTGGTATTATTTTACCTGGAGAAATTTGACTATTGGCATTTGTTAACATATTAATTATTGTATTTGAGGGCCAGCATTTGGTGGGGGCACTGTGCTTTTTCAAGTCCTTGAAGATGTAGAATTATAGCATGCAGACATGATAATCGATCTCTTTTATTTTATGTTAAAGATAATGAGTCCCAGAGAAATGAAACAACCACAGCTCACCACTCGTCATTGGCCAGGTGAGGATCGGGACGTGGTACCTGAGAACACAGATGTGTGGGGAGGCTAACTCTTACATTTACTCTCTTAGGATTCTTTTGGCTGAGTCTGAGAATTAAATTAATGTAAGGCAGATCAACAGGAGACAAGCGTATGGATTTAGTTAGTACAGGTTTTATGTGATGTGGAAGGCCCACCTAAGGAATGAAGGCCCAAAGAAATGGTGAAATCTACTTGCTCTTGTGTTAGTTTGAAGAAAGAGAAAGAGGCAACAGATCTGTTTGTGTAGAATTCTCTCGGTCTCACCTTCTTGTCTTGATGATAAGAATGCTACTTCCTTGTAGTATAGAGAGGACATCTTTCACGTGAGAATTTCATCCCCTGCTTTTAAAAAAAGAGAGAAGGTCAGAGTGTTTTTCTTGTCTTTGCTGTTTTTTTTTAAAAAAAAACTAGGAACATTTAATATATCTTTAACTCAGAGCATTCAGTATGCTAGAGTGACATATTTTGGGGTGTTCTGAACTCCTTCAGAAGGCATAGATAAAATTTAAATAGGATAAAAACGGCATCTTGTCAGGTGACATTTATCTAATATCGGAATGAGGGAAAGTAGTGTCTTGCCTGGAGAGGTGAGAACCTATGGTCCATACTGGGACAGGCGTAACTAGAATGCATGGGCTGATTTTTCAGTGGCTTTTTAATCTGATGTCTCCAAATACAATCTGATGTTTCCTCCACATGTAGTATAAGATAAATTGTTCTGGCAAGCAGGTAGTTTGATAATTACCATTGTTAAAATAGCTTATCCCCTTTCTAATCAGATACGTTTTAAAATAAACAGCAAAGAAGGAGCTGTTCCCCTACTCTGTCTGGACCCTTAGATTTTATATGACATCACAATGGAATAAGATAGAGTATCTCCGTGTTTCTAATATACTCCATGGTTTGGGCTTTCTCGTTCAGGCGGCATTGCCACTTCGAGTTTTATCTTTTTGAGGATGGCATGAATGCGATTGTACTAGCCATATTTAGAGTGATCAGAACATTATGGTGGCAAAGTGGCTGTCAGCATGCAGGCCCAGTTTTCATGCGTTTTCAGGATAAATAATTTCTGCACTTGTTTCTCACATGTGGTAACCAAGTGCAGAGCCTCCGAGAACCACGAAGGTCAGCCTGGACTGCTGCATTGGCCTTCAGTGACCTGCCATCTGGGTCATTCCGAAGCCTGCTAGAGGCTTCAGGACACGGCCTCTGTCCGCCCCCCATGGTGTTGCCGCCTCAGCGGCGGAAGTGCCCTGAGCCACGCCTGGCGTGAGTTTAACTGAGGGTCGGCTGGGGCAGGTGGACCACCAACATCCTCAGCCTCTTTCAGCCGTTTGAAATGAGGGGCTCTGCCAGGTTCATTGCCCTGACAAGTGGTATCCTGGGTGTAGCACTTCAGAACATGAACATTCATGAGTATTCACAGACTCCAACACTCACGGAAGGCCCACTGTGGGTGAATGACACAATGGCCTTCTCCTACCAAACCTGTATGAAGGCTTTCACAACACTTGGAGAAATATTTTAAATATCTTTTAAATTGTTTGTACTCCAATTTTTAGGAATAGCAGACCTATTGCATTTTCATAGTAGCTAAAGAACATCAACTCCAATTAGCTTAAGCAAAAACTGTTTATTAGAATACTGGTTTGTCTTACCTAATCAAAAAAGTGGACAACCAAGGTTTTCCTGGAGAAGCAATCTTGTCTGTTCCTGGAATGTCATCTTAGGAATTCGTGGTCTTCTTTCTAGGGTGTAACCATTAGTATAACTCAACATCGTCTTCACCTTCTCTTTCTCTCTCTCTCCCCCCTCCACCTCCTACCATCTCTCCCTCGCTCCGTTTTCAGAACTTAGAATTCTAGGACAGCATACATTTGTCCTGGGTCAAGAGTTATTCCTGGACTAGGCAGATAAGGTTAGGCTCACATGACATAACTGTGGCCCTTGGGGGCCCATCTTAGTGCTTCAGGAACTGTGCCCAGAAAAGGGACTATCCTTGTGAACTTGGCATTCCACTGACCGTTGTCTGCCATATGGGGTTCTCAAAGGCATGTTCCCACTTCCATGAAAATCAGGGAATCAAAAATGCATACTTTTATCCCCCCTGAAGAGGAACGTTTGTGTTACCACAGCAGAGGTGTATGGAACTTGTCCTGCTCAAAGTTCAATTTCTCAATCCTGACAGGGGGGTGACTTTGTAAGGAGGGACTGAGCCCCCAGAGAGGTGCAGAGCATCTCGATGGTTGACTTGGAGCAAGAAAGATTTGCTTTCGTGTGTAACTGTTTTTAAATCCTTTGTGAAATGCTCAAGTAGTTTCGAATCCACCGTAGTTAACTCGACATGTGAACATGTGACAGTTGCATGGCCTGAGCACCCTGGCACTGACACTTCCGTCTGAAGCCTGGTCCTATCTGAGTTGTCTGGGGCAGCGCTTGCAGGGGCGGCAGCAAGGAGCCGGGGCCCCACACTGCCCTCCTGCCACAGAGCACTCACTTCCCACCAGATGCTTAACTCCCTTAGATCAGTTCTCAGAGGAGAGGCCTCCTCGAGGGCAGAGACAGGTCCCCTTTTGAGAAAGCCACCCTCCAGTTCTTATGTTCCGTGGGAAGGTGAATGCAGGACAGGACTGGGGGAAGCTGGAGACCCCCTGATGGGCGCCGCCTTCAGGGACTCTAAGTGGTAGAGAAAAGAGCCCAAGATGATGAAAGTCAAACCAACTATATATTTGAAATTTTGAGATGTTTATGTAAGGTAGCAAACGAAGTCTGCAAAGGAAGGGATGCAGTAAAAACTGACCTCAGGTAACCTGACCCTTTTGTTAAAGACCACACCTGCTCTCCAGAGCCAGCTCCAGAGAAAGCCCCACTAAAGAGAGGGTTCTGACCCCCGCAACCCCTGCAACCCCTGCAACCCCAAGAGTAACCTTTGCTCAGTATCTCCTGCTGAGGGACACGACCACCTTTGGCTACCTAAGGTGCTTCTGAGAATACCAGAAGTTTAGATACTATGAAGGAAAATCAAGATACCTATGTCCTTCAAGGAATATATTTTCTATTGGTAGCTCAAGGGTCTATTCATTGGGTCCTTCTGGGAATCCTAGTACCCGGGGTGCTTCCGCCATCTCTCACCTGCCATGGGCAAGGAAAATACTGGGCCTACAAGCTCCTTAACATCTAGGCCAAGAAAGGAAGGTCCAGTTTCCTCTCCTGCCTTCCCTCGTTCACGTCCACACACTCACTTTCCTGTCTCTGGAGGACCCCATCCCATGCACCAGGGATGGGCACCACAAAATAACTTCACTTTTCAGGCAAGATCCCGTCTTTTCCTCTGCCCTTTCCCTCACAATCTTCAAAAGCTGTGTCAGTGTCAGAACACAGGAAGGATGTACCCATACAGTGGAAGAAGTATTTTTTCTCCTTCACTCACCTTCACAACTGCCTGAGGTTGACTCATCGATCCAACATAACCATTGAAATACAGGGTGGGGCAACAGGAGGTTAACAGTTGTTTGTATGGAAAATACAATAATTAATAAATAAACTCTGTGTTTTATGTACTCACAACTGTAAACCTACTGTTGCCCCACCCTGTCTACTGTGGATAAAGCAAAGGTTTCAGTCTTCTTTGAAGGACTGATCAATCGCTGGTTGCCAAAGGGCATTATCTGTGCTCTTCCTGGTTAAAGAATGTACTCGGTGCCTCACACAGGTGCCTGTGTACACAAGGGCTCTCAGTTCAGTTTAGGAATGTTCATTGAGCAGCTCTTCTGTGTACATACAACTGAACCAACTAAATCTATTGTGAAAGTCATTTCACATAAAACATAAACTTGGCATCATAAAAAGTACAGGAAAGATGGTATCTCAGAATAAAGAATGGTCTTCTAGTCAAAACAAAAACAAAAACAAAAAAACCCACAACCCCCAAACGCTCTCTTTCTTATAGTACTTATTTTTTCTGCTTCTATCCCTGGCAGGTGAAAACTTGCCTGACACTACTGAAAGTGGCTTTTGAGAATTCTCCTCTAAGTCAGTTCTGTGGTTTTACTGATAAGGAAAATGAGTCACAGACCGGCTGCTGGCTAGCTAGCTACCTACTAGCAGAGACTGGTCTTCACCTTATCTCTTACAAGAAAATTTGGACCAGGAGTTTTCTTGGTTCCCTTACACTTGGAGCATCTTATCTTTAGTAGTTTTCATTTTATCCACTCTTGGCTTCAGTTGCCTTTTCTGTAAATTGCCTAGTCCTGTCCTTTTAAAGAAAAGCAGATTTCTCTGCAATGTCGAGAGAGGTTGTTATGGTAAATAACCTAAAACGACTAAGGAACAACTGAAGAGTAGCCAGCCCTCAACCACTTTCCTAAAATATTCTCTGACTCCCAAAATAAGCAGGAGGAAACAACAGTTTCCAGCCCCTCTAATAATATCCCGTGGACGAAATTCTGGGAGATCTGGCGCTAGCAGCATATTGGCTTCCTAGTTGTCGGCACGTATGTAGGATTAGGTGATGGATGGCCGTGGTGTATCGGCGTCGATTACGACCTGTGGTTCTGGACTCTGGCTGCATTTTAGAACCTTCGGGGCCAGCCATGGCTGAGTGCTCAGTTGGTTAGAGTGCCGTCCCAGAATGCCGAGGCTGCAGGCTCAGTCTTCGGTCAAAGCACGTCCGAGAACCAGTCAAGGAATGCATCAGTAAGTGGAACAATAAATTAGTGTTTCTCTCTCTTTCTCTCTCCCTTCATCCTTCTCTCTTAAATAAATAAATAAATAAATAAGAAAGAAAAACAAACAAACAAACCGAAAAATCCCGTGAGGGCCTATTCCGGATCACTTCGGTCAGAATCTCTTGGCCTGGAGTCCAGACATGAGGTTTTTTTTGTTGTTTTTTAAAAAAAATCAGGTGGCTCTGATGTGGAGCCAGGTGTCAGAACCCTTGGACCAGACTCACAAACACAGGGAGAAGGAGAAGAGCAGTGCGGCCCCAGAGGAATGTGCGGGTGGCGTGCCCACTGGTGTAGGCTGCTGTGGAGTTCATTATCTTCTTGTAATATAGCAGTTCATCTTTGCATGTTATATTAGAAAACTATTTTCACCGGCCTTTTCTTATTTGATGCTCAAGAGAGAATATTGGAGTTTGCCTTAGCATCGCTGTAAATTCTTTCGTATGATCCTGTTGTCAACAAACCGAGGATAAATGAAGAGTGGCTGTGCTGTGGAAGGGTTATATACAGCTGACCCTTGAATGACACAGGGGTTAAGGGCACGAACCCCCACCCCCAATGCCACTGAAAATCCGCCTTTAACTTTTGACTCCTCCATTACTAATAGCCTGCTGTTGACCGGAAGCCTTACTGATAACAAACAGTCCAGTGACACATGTTTTTATGTTATATGTATTATATACCATATTCTTACTATAAAGTAAGCTAGGGAAAGGAAAATGTTATTAAGCAAATTTTAAGTAAGAGAAAATACATTTACGGTGTTTATTGAAAAACAACCACGTAAGTGGACCCACAGAGTTCAAAACTCTGTTGCTCAAGGGTCAAGTGTATTGTTATTGAAGATTTTGCCTTCAGGCTTTTTTAAACGGTGACTTTTTTGTTTCTTAAAGGGCTATATTCACATGGAACTTTGCAGGAAAACATGAATGTTAAGAAAAGGAGATCTCATCTGAGTAATGTTGAAATGAGATAGTTTATATCAACTCAGTGTAAAGTATATGAATATTCCAAGGGGGATGAAAAAATGTGGGTAGTTCAGTACTTACTGCAGTTGTCAGGGCATTTGGGGATCACAGCTGCCCTTTATCCCTTTGTATCTCATATATGGGTGACAACTTGGCAAGACACAGGGCTTTGCCTGGTATGTGCCATAGTGACTGTGTTGATAAAATCCCATAGCTGGTTTCACCACTTGAAGATTCTGCATGTGTTAAGAATAATGATTAGACACCCTGACTACTTACTTAGCATCATCCCCAAGGGCTTTTAGTCACAGCATTTAAATAGGAGACACACCCATGAGAGTTTGCAGAAAAACAAAGAGAAACCCTACTCTCAAAAAGTGCTTGCTAATCGTTTGAGGATTTATGATAATTACAGTAAATATTAGGTGGAACCTCCAAATCCCGCATCAGAGTTAGTACATACTAAGTCAGTATTTGGGTGCTTGTTTTTGGTAATTGGCAAACCCGGGGCCATTGATCTCCCGTAACTTCCTGTTTCCTGCATGTGCGCACACCTCCCCCCACCCCCTTACTTTGCACCTGCTCAATCCTTTCTCACCCTGGAGTGGAAGTATGGAGAAAGAAAGCATTTCCACTGAGCTGGGCATACCCAAAAAAGACAACCAGTTTGCAGTTTTCAACTGTTTATCAAGAAGTTACTTTATGTTCTACATTAAACTTCAGAGACTTATCAATTTAAAGGGTCTCTTTCTGTATTTGTCACCCCCCCCCCATCCCCCCGCCGCCTTGCGGAACAGACTGTAAAATGTAAGCCAGAATTGTTTGGTCTTTTTTTAAAAAAGTA